>PVJA010012597.1:0-51585 GCA_004027025.1 Myocastor coypus | reverse complement strand
TTTTGTATCTGTCTGCATAAACTTATATTATTTTGAACTTCAGTAAATATTATATTTTAAAGAAATAGGGATAATTTGCCAAACATAAAAAGTGGTCTAAGGCAGTAAATAAATGTTTAATATTACTTATTTATCCTTAGTATGTCACGTATATTTTCCTAGGTATCATTTTCTGTTATAAGTTTGTGTGTGTTCTTTTATACAGGAGTTTAGTAATTTGTTGAATATAAAACAAATTCTACATTTTATTTTTGATACATTTGTAAATTTGTTTTAAGAAGACTGTATCTACCATTAAGTATTAAACATGTTCTCCTGTATTGTTTCTAATATTTAATAATTTTGTTTGTGTACTTATTCCTTTAATCTGCTTAGATTTTTAAGTTACTAGCATTACATACTGATATAATTTTTTTCTTCTAAAATCTATAGCCACATTTTAAAAAATATCTCACATATACCTGGGCTTATTCCTAAACTTTCCATTCAGCTCTATTAATCTTTCTGGAGTCTTCCTATTCTAATGTCATATTATGTTATTACCAGATTTGCTAACATTTAGATTCCTGGTGGTGCATGATCCTCATTTTTATTCATTTTGTTTGTTTCTTAATTTATATTACTATTCTTATGCATTTATTCTTCCTCACTAATTTATAAGTTAATATAACTTATTACATTAATCTAGAAGCAAGGTAAACTAGGTGAGACTTGCTACAGTAGTTCATGTTACCAATAAAGTTTCTATCTTTTGTTTTTTTTAAATTTTACAAAGAAAAAGCAGTGAGTCAGAGGCTGGAGAGATAGCTCTGTGGCACAAGTGCCTGCCTGGCAAATGCAAGGTCATGAGTTCAAACCCCAGTCCTACAAAAAAAAAAAAAAAAGCAATGAGTCAATGACACAAAATTTCAAACCAAGATAGTGAGAGAGTAACTCTGGTCAACACACTGCTTATGGTTATCTGCAAAGTAGTTGCTCAGATTATAAGATATAGGCATGAAAATTTGATCCAACAATATTAATTTTTATAATTTCTTTTTACAAGTTTTATTGGGATGGAACCGAATTCATAATATGACTTGAGGAAAAGCTATAACCTTAAAATAATGATTTTTTTCCTCCATGCTTCCAAATTATATGTGTGTCTATTTTTTAACAAGTGATGTTTTCTTTCACAGCACTTGGAAATACAGACTCTTTGTTTAAGCTGCTCTTGAGAAGACAGTTATAAGCCTCACAGTTCATCATTCTCAGCTGATTTGTCATTGGCCTTTACAATATTTACCACGTAAGCTGATGGTTCCAGCATCGTCCCCGCTGTGATCTAGTCACTCCTCCTATATATCTCAACAAGTCTCCTAACTAGATATGTCACTTACAGATCAAAAGCCCAAAAGTTATATCTCCAAGAATTCGGTCTCTAATTCCAGATTGCTATATTCAACTGCCCATTGAAGAACTCTTCTTAAAATGTCTTGAATATCATCTATGCAAATCTGATTTTTTTTTGCTCATCTACTTATGTTTTATTTTTATTAGTACACATTTGCAGTCCATAACTACATTCATTGTGGTAGGTGGGTGTACGTACAGAACTCATCTGAATTCCTTTTATTGCTCCTTCCTTTCCCCTCCTTCCTCCTCCGTTTCTTGGTCTCATTAGCAAAAGGTCAACCTTCTGTTTCCTATGACTTATCTCATATTTTGCTCTTTAGGTTATTTACACTCTGGATTATTCAGGCTCAATCTCATTGCACCCCAGGGACAGGGCAGGGATTGAACCCCTGGTCCCTGAACCTGCTTGCAGGCGCTTTAATCCGGTGCTTTAATTAGCGGAGCTATTTAATAGCCTGCTTGCCTCCCTTCCTCCCTTCCTCCCTCTGCCCCCTTCATACTCTAACTTTTTGTTTGTTTGTTTGTTTGTTTCAATTTTTTATTGTTTAAATTTAACAATGGTTATATTACATATTTTCATCATCAGATCAGTTTAGATTAATACATATAGGTATATAAGATTGATCAAACAATTTAACATTAACCTTTCTAAATCCACACTACTTTTTTTTTTTCTTTTCCTCTTTCTTTTCTTTGAAAGTTGACATATTGCATGTTGTCCTCACAGTCATTCTACAGAGTACAGTGTGTGGGCAAATCTGATTTTACCATTTTCGCTTTTCATGATTTTTCACTGTTGGGTCCTGAATGTTACAAAATTGCTTTGCACACAGTAAGTGCTCAGCTTAGCATTTGTGCAACACATGAACATGTAGTGTTGCACAGTTTCTCTACAATGTGTCCCATTATGGATTTTTAAAAAGCAGTATGTTTTAAGATTGCTGAATGTGAATCTGCATTTTATCAAGATCACCGCATAACTTCTACACACATTAAAATTTCAGAGCCCTTCTCTAAGATACTGTCTATGATTGTGAATATGATCGCTGCAATATACATGAGATATACATAGAATTACAATGATACTGATTGACTTTCATGACCGTCTTTAGAAGGATGTTCAAAAATGCAGTGCAAGAAATAAACGCAGTGAATTCTGTTGCTGCCCAGTGTCACCCAACGAAAAAGCAAGTTCCTAAAGCCATCATAGTACAGCTCCATCCGCCTTATCCAGCAGATCTGGCATCGATGACTTCTGGCTTTTCTCCAAAGTTAAAATGAATATGAAAAGTACATTTGAGTAGATTCAGGACATCATTGAGGCAGCCGGAAAATGCAGCGAAGATACAAAAGAAGACCTCCAAAACTGCTTCAGGAAGTGGCAAGAACGGCAGGGCAAGCGTGCCGCAAGTGAAGGGAGGAGTGTTTTGAGAGGATCAATGCCCGTGGAATTTTTTTAGTGTAATGAAAATTTGTAAGTATAAACATTCACCGTGTTCTTCTATGACTCCTCACGTAGTGTGGGCCAGGAAATCACTTTCTCATTTGAGCAGTTATCCCATCACCAGGCGCAAGCAATTCCTCCTCTCTCCAGTGATCTGAAAGGCAAACCCATGCTGTGTCCTGTCTCCATAGACACTGTGGTTTATGGGTTCATTGCTGTAGACTCTCTTCTCTGTTTTTTTTTTTTTTCCTTTTGGCTGTTGCTGCTTCGTTTTACCATGCATAGATATTACATTATCTCAATTGTCATAAATTAGTGAGTCATAACATCTTGTAAGATAAAATGATCTACTGTGTTGTTCTTTGCCCGCACTTTGAGGTGTCTCAGTCTTACTTTTCTATATCTATTCTAGAATTTTTTTTTTTTTTGACTTTTTGAGACAGGGTTACCCTATGCAGCTCAGGCTGGCCTCGAGCTCACTTTTTTAGCTCAGGCTGGTCTCGAACTCACAATGATCCTCGTGCCTCAGCCTCCCAAGTGCTCGGATTACAGGCGTGTGCCACCACGCCTGGTTATTCTAGAATTTTTAGACTCATTAAAACAAATCAAACCAAACAGGAAACTAGTAGAGATATTGATTAGAGTTTCATTGATTCTATAGAAAGTAATGACATCTTTAAAGCACTGGGTGTTCTTGTCAAAAACTTGTCAGAACACAGAATGTCTATTAATTTGGTTCTTTTTAATGTCTCTTGGTATAAAATTTTACACATTTCATACATTCTCCTTTCCTTTCTAGTTTTCATGTATTTGACCCTCTTGGCCACAAATATCTAATCAATCTCTGTAAAGTAAAATTGACCACAATAGTTTCAGACTCAAAAATCCACACTAATGTTCTACTGCCTATGGGATCAAATTTAAATGTCTCAGATTAAAAATTAAATAGTTCTCCACATGCAGCCACTTCATGTCTTCCTGACTTTTATTCCATTGCTTTTCTTGAGTATTACAGTGTAAAGATGAAGGTTGTTGGGCTCCAGAAAATGAGAGTTGAGCTACGGCTCCATCACTTACCAGCCATGGCTTAGACGAAGTCATTTAGTTCTCTTCACTTCTCTTCCAACAGCAACGAAAACATAAATACTCACAGAAGAGAACTATCGTGAAGAATCAAGGAGAATGTTGTAAGTCATGGAGCACTGGTGATTTATTAGCATTAAAGACCGTTAGCGGGCTGGCAAGATGGGTTAGCAGTCTAAAGCACTTGCTTAGAAAAGCTTAGGCAACCACAGGGACCACAGTTTGATCCCTGGCACTACATGCTGTGCCAGACCCATCCCCAAGGAAGGCTGAGCGAGCTATTAAAAAAGACTATTGACTTGTTAATATTGTCATGGATTCTTTTAAAACAAGCAGATAATTTCATATTTTCTCCAATTGAATAACCTTCCCTAGGCCTTGTGCTCACTTTTTGACTCGTTGAACTGCCTTTCACTATATTTGCAATGCTGATCTGGATCTGGAAGATGACATATGCTTGCCTTCTGCCTTAGTCAGATTTCTCATTACTAAAACAATACCCGACAACCACAGCTTTGAGGAGGAGAGATTTCATTTGGCTCCCAGTTTGGGGGATTCAGCCCATGGTCAGCCGTTTGCAAAGCAAAGATATCATGAGGAAGTAGAGAAAGGAGCAAAACTGTGAAGATCACAGTGGCTGGGAAGCAACCTTGGGAGGCAAGGCTAGCAAAAAGGAACAAGGGACCTGATAAAGCACTCAAGGCTGCTCACTCATGGGCCACTCTGATACTATCAGATATATGCTCCACCAAACCCCTGGTGAATCCAAAGCCTATTAAGCTAACACTGCACCCCAATCACTTCCTTACCAATGCTTTGTTGGTAGCTAAGAAAACAAAAAATAGAAAGAGGTAGGCTAGGGTATGGCAGTGAAACTAGTTTATGGACACCCATGAAGTACAGTAGCCAGAAGTCTAAAATCATAAACAGAGTCATGCATCACAAACACAGATATCATAGGTTGACCAGAACATGAAACAGAAGCCACAGTTTACTCTTGGCCACAGGAGGGCAAGGGTTACTTTGTAGTTACAATGCTTGGAACCTGTTGAGTGGGACTGTTGCTGGTCCAGAGTTTGCAGGGTTTAGTGAGTACTGTCCTGTGTTGAGAGACTGTAATGGCCAGGCATATGGCCAAACTGCCTTCCACAGAGGACTGGATCAGCGTAGGACTCAGAAAGAGGATGAATATGCCTATTTTTTTTAAATCTGAAAACTTACCTATTCAGATTTGTAATACCAGCAGGAATATATAAGAGACTTCAGGTTCTCTGTACACTAAAGTTTGTCACTCTCTTCCTTAGCGTTTATCTAAAAAAAAAACAAATAAAGGTTAGTAGAGCTCTAATGCTAGTATCTGTTTAGTTTTGCCTTGGTATACAGCAGGCTATACCTTGATGAGATAATTCATGTTATGACACATCATATGAAAGGAATATATGCAACATGTGTGAGGTCACCTAGTGGCCGGCCTCAGGAAACCTGTTCATACACAGCAAGAATTCCCACCAGAGAGAAAGGCTGAATCCATGCTGTCTTGGTTACTTTTGTTTCACTACTGAGACAAAATACCCAACCCCTAAAGTTAAAGGGGAAAGGTTTATTTAGCTCACAATGTGTGCATTTCAGTCCGTAATGGACTGGCTCCAAGGCAGAGCAGCACATGGCAGAGGGGGATTGATGGGGAGAACCAGTTCATGACAAGCAGAAGACACCAAGAGCAAGCAAGCAAGGGGGAAGGAAAGCCTACTGCAGTCTTTTACATTGTATCTGGGCTACTGGGGCTAGGGTGATACGAAAGCAAGCAGTGGACTGAGCTAGTGATCACCCACCCTTAATTCTAGCACCCTTAATCTTAGCCTTGCTCCACGAATCAATCACATCCTCTAGATTCAGCCACCTCTGAAAAACCTCACCTATGACTGGCTGAGGCTTTGGAGGGGTCACCTAAATAAAACCCAAATACACACGTAGGAGAACTAAGCAAAGCATTGGAGTGCTGCTTTGGTTTGTAAGTTATAGGGCAGCACCATAGAAGGGTCCCTAAGCCACCAAACAGAGGGGCAGCAAGACAAGTCAAGATCAAGGAAGAAGCCTGCCTACTGCCAGCTTACAAGGAGGCCGGGTAATCCTGTGACTCAAACACCTTGATGTCATCCAAGGTTTACATCAGAAAATGGATGCTGGTTCTTGTTAGTAAAACAGAAACTTTCTACTCATCTGTAAACAATGATGCCCCTGGGATTAACATTTAAGTTGCTGCCATTAACCAAATGTTTACTACTGTGCAAGAAAGAATAAAAAGGTTTTCAAAGAGGGAGATCAGTGAAAACTTGTAGAGGCTCATTTGTTCACTGCTTTTTCTCTGTGTTAAGAGGAAAGGGCGTAAAGCACATTTGAAGAAGGATATGGGTAATCCGTGGAGTACCCTGAGGAAGTCAGACATGGGCTGGGGTCTCAGATCTGCTGGGTCTGGCTGGTGATGTCCATCTGGTAGTCCCAGATATGCTGCATAGGAAAGAGAAGAAACTTCACTGTCAAAGGGCTAATTTAACATCATTCCATAAAGCAACCTCACCACTAGAACTAGGGACATACAGCACCTCGTAGGAAATAGCACCCAGAATTGTACAATGGTGCCATTCTGTCCTGAGCTTAGAGGACAGCAGTTTCCCCTACGTGGGAGTCAGGAAACTGACTCTCCATCTTCCATAGGTTTTTGTTTCTTTGACAGCAGTTTGAAAGCATCTGAAAAATAGTGCTAAAGTGTCAGTGGAGTCCAGGCCCCTGGCCTAACCCACCACAGCTGGGGCTGGGGATTTTCCTTCTAACTGGTTATCCAGGCCATTTGTCAGTAACGTGATAAACCTCAAGCAGAGACAGTAGCCTTTTGAAATGGAATTTAAATGTCCCACCAGGGCTTTGAATTTCTTTATGTTTTCCTAATCTCCATAATAGCATTCCTATGACTGCTGGGCGACAATGGTTGGGTTGGTGGTAATTTTTTTCCCCTCCTGTAACTCAAGGCCTAAGCACTGTGGTGGGACCCACCGAGAAGCTGGCTTCCTGTCGGTGCACAGTTTGCTACAGGCAACTTTTGCTCTGGGCTGCCAGGGCCTGTGGTCTGAACTCTGTGACAATAACATTTATTTACCGTAAAAATGTCTACTTAATCACTGACATTTCCAGTAAACTTGTTGTGGGTTCAGTATGCTTTGAGGCTAATCAGAAAAGTTTTAGAAGAGACTAAGCACTTTATTGACAAACACTTTATCATTTGGAGTTTCTGCTCTTTTGATTTATTCTGAGCTAAAACACAGAGGCAGGTTTCTCTTTAATGTTGCGACAGATATTATACAGGGATAAATATGGTAAAAGTCTTGAACCTTGGAGCCCAGGAGGCTGCCAATATTTCTACCCAGGGGAAGGGAAATATTTTTAGCTGGTGAAGTCCAAGGAAATACTTTCAAAGTCTTTTTGGATTTCTCATCATCTTGTAACAAATAAGCTCCTTCTTACATGCAACTTTAGTCAGATTGTAATCAAGCCATGGTAGTTTTGAGAAATCCTCTGCACTTTGTCATCAACTTTCCTCAGAGGCGAACAGAATTCTGAACATTCTCCCATTGACCTAATCAACAGAATTAGATTTGGAGGGAGGAACTAATATTAAATTTTTCTATAAGCTTATTAGGTTCTAGTGATAGGCATATTTCTGTTAAGGAAAAGAACTGGAATATCTAACTCACAGATGCAATTTTCTCCAGGAATCTGCATTACCTTGAATGCATCTCTTCCACTGAACATTTTGTAAAGGGGAAAATTATCTCTCTAGTTCTGCTAGAATCAGTCAAATCATAAAGATGAAATCAGAACCTACAAGAACTCAGGAGACTTGGTTTCAAAAAGCCAAGTGTTACGGGATCATAGAGGAAACGCAACAAAAGCTCACGCGTTTCTCCGGTCTTCACAAGAGCTGACAAACGAAATTGAAATGCCCAGACGTATCCATGGCATTGAGCAAATCAGTGCAATTTTAAAACTGTTTTGTTTGCTCAGTGAAAGATAACATGTTAGGTCACTTATCACTGCATTGTTCTTGGTGATTTTTTTTTTTTTTTCCAGAACTAAGGATTGAACTCAGGCCCTTGCGCTTGCCAGGCAAGTGCTGATTCTACTGAGCTATCTCCCAGCCCTGTGAAATTCATTATTGCATTTGATACTCCTATATCCAAGCCCACTACATACACAGAGGAAATAAAATTGAGAGACTTTAGCAAGTAAGCTATTAATTAAGGAATAAGAGACAGATTGTAGCATTCAGACTCATCTGAGTATGCCACATTTGAGAAATACAACTTTAGAACATTTAGTACGTATAATTTGCAAATTTTGAAACATCTGTTTGGTGAACCATCTTTTGCACCATTAATGCCCTACATCTAATCTCTCCAAAGATCATGCTGCATCAGCCTGTGCTGTACATAGCCTTCAGTCACACTCAGTCCCTCCACCAGGACCTCAGCCTCATACTGCAATGAAATCGGTCTCCACAACATTCGAGACAACCTGCCTGTAGCCCACGACAGGGAAAAAACTGACCTTACTTGAATTCTTGTGCCAGAAGTTATTCCTCATTCATGAAATTCTCTTCTTCCTCAGCGTCATTTTTTTTTTTTCTGGGTTTTCTTGGGACAGACATTCTGGGGTAATTGCAAATCAATAATTTGATTTCGAATATTCCATTACTTTGGTTTAAATCCTAGATCTGCGAATTGGTAGCTTGAGATTTTGGCAAATCATCCTTAACAAGTCTCAGTAGCAGTGATAAGTCATACCGAGATCAAAAATAACACATGAAAAGCATCTAATGTCCACCTCATTAAGAGTCACTCTGAATGGCATATCTTTCCCAGCCTTTTTGTTGAACTCTTCTTTTTTAATTAAATTAATAAGATGGTCACAGTGAGTGATCGCAGGGGGCACAGAAGGTGAAAAAGATTACTTAGAAACTAGACTTAGTTCAATCGTGGAGAGGCTGTTTTTTTACCCAAGAGCACATAACCTTGAGGGAGAGACTCTGGGAGCAGAAAAGGTTCTGAAGCCAAGATTTATCTGGCTTTTATTTAGAATATCAGAGTGAAAGGAAAAGACAGCCAAGCAGCTGTCGGGTCACAGAGGTGTCTCCAGGTTAGGTGGCTTTCTCGGGGGAACCAGGAGGACAATGGCTGGACCCAATGTACTTTGCTAGTCTAAACCGCTTGTCTAACCATTCCAGTCTGAAGTAGCCTGCGTGCTTTCCTGCACAATGTAACCATTCGTCCCTCGCAGAGCCTGGATGCTTTTTTGCCCCACCAATTATTTTCTTACAGATTTTGTATACTTTTTGCCCAGGTTAAGTATTGCTATGACTTTTAAGCCGTATCTTAAACATTCACTCCTCATAGACCCTGTGTACTTTATCATTCAGTTTATTTTTTTGTGTGTGCAGGGCCAGCCCAGCCTATCCTGGGGACGGGACTCACACAGCACGTGATGCCAGGAATCAAACTGTTGTCCCTGTGCACTTGCCTAAGAGGTGTGTTAGACCACTGAACTATCTTTCTGGCCCTTAATCATTCAGTTTAATCACTTACTTTGGCCAGGCTCCCCACATGAGATTGATTACCAGGGTACTGATCTGTCTTTAAAGGGCTCCTTGCACATCATTTGCCACTGCTACCTAATCATGCCATCTTCAATGGGATACTGTAATTAACTACCACCCAAGATGGCAGCTTGTAGGCCACAGTCAATCTCAAATTTTAAAGTTTATTTGCCTTTAATTAATGCAGGGTTAAATTTGAATATCCACGTACAAGGAGTGCTTACCAAGTTAGACACCACTACTGTAAACTCACTTTCCCTGAGTGGCTTCATTCCACAATATTGCTTTGGCTGTCGCTCACACTCAAAGGATTTCAGCTTTGTACTCCAGGGTTCATTGCCACCTCCTTTGTAGCTATAAATCAGTGTCTTATGATCAATTGTAATGCATCTTCTTCATGAATGTACTTAGGCTTCCCTTTGAACTTTCTCCTTCCCATAGGTCCACGTCCCAGTGCACTACAGTGTACCTAAATATCCTGGTTATGCATGCACGTACAGTGGGGAATAGTTCATTTCTTCCATCAATCTCCCTCTATAATCAACGTCAGTCTTTGGTTCCTATTGAATGCTTCTGTCTTTCGATGTATTTTGTCATGAGCTTCCTATAAGCACTCATTGCTATAACCTCAGGTAATATTATAGAAGTCAGATTTGTTGATCGGCTTTCAGCCACACCCCTCACCCAGCCCTCAGCCACTTTCCATGGCTCCAGAATGTTCATTTACACCTTTGATCTTGACTCATATGAACTCAAAAATCTGTGAGTAGTCCAGCAAAGAGCTAAGGTGATTTATAATGACCTGCTCCTTGAGCAACTTGCCAGGCTCATGTGCTGTCATATAGCTTATATCAAGGTGACCTGGCCTCTTTGTAACTCCCTGAGACTATCAAATTCTTTCACGCAGGCTTTTCCACATCCCCGTCTACACACACACACCTTAATAGATGCAAATGCAGAGAATTTCTGTGCATGCTTTAGGATTTCACTGGAAAATTGCTTCCTGTGAGTAGGCATAAACCCTCATTTTTCATATTTCTGTCATCTCCTGCACATACCCCTTTCATGGTCCTAAGTGCTCATGCCTATAGAGTGACAGCCAGTTGACTTTTCTATATCCCCTTGAATATTCCCTGGATGGGCTACCTTTCATCTCTGCATAGCATCGACTCCCGTGCTCGGCTAGTTTTGAACAAATTTATTGTATTCATAAGTGAGGACTGAAATATAACTGAAAGATTTGATTTCAGAACTGACTAGTATAATTAACTGAAGTAAGGTCATCCTACCTTACTATCTCCCTAAAACTCAATAAAAACAACAGAGAAATTTTAAGTAAAAGACAAACTATAAGTTCATCTTCAACAGAACAAAGAATAGTACCTAGGACCACACATATGTTTCATAACAACCAACTGAGATCAAATTTAGCCAAAGTAGAAGGTACCATTCTAGTCCTGCAGCTATATCAGACTCCAAAGTGCTTGAAGGAACAAGACAGCAATATTTCCTTAAAATGATGAATTCAGAAGCCACTGATAGGCTGTGGTTGGAAATCTTCTAAGATGTGTCAGAGACTTTGGGTTGTTGGAGAGTAGGGGACAATATGAGGCCTGTGCAGACTTGGTATCATCATCAAATGCTGTGAGGACAGCTAGTGAGAAGACTCAGAGTGCTATGGCTTCGACTGAAAACGGTTACCAAACGTTTTCTATTCAGACATGGAGCTTCTGGCAGCTGCATGGACCATGGGGAGCTGTGCTAATACTTCTCAGTTGCACGTGCTGTTAGGAAGTGAGGCATGGCTGGAAGAGGCAGGTCACAGAGGGCCTGGCCTGGTGCCTCAGAAGCTGTATTCCTCTCATAGCTTCTCCCTTCCTCACTCTCAACTTCCTGCCCACCATCCCTCCACCATCCACTTCTGCCACGCTGTTTCTGTCTTGGAGCCAACCAACATGGACTGAGTCTTCTGAAAACCATAAGCCAAGATGAACCTCTCCCCTTCAATGGGAGGTGTGGAGGACTTTGTGCCAGTGATGGGAAAGGAACTAGTACAGCCAGAAATTTTCTATTTAGTACCTGCTCTTGGTCTGCTCAAGAGAAAAAAAATAGTAGTGTAAGTTAGAAGTAGTAATCATAAATTGGCTTAACTGACCACACAGTGGTTGATAACCCAAACAAATTAAAAATAAAAAATGACATACAGCATTTAATAACCTAATTAATTGATTAATTAATTTTTTATGCCAGAGATCATACTCAGGACCTTGTGCTTGAGAGGCAGGCATTTATGCCACTTTGATAACTTAATTAAGTAGGTTAAGCCCTGCCAGGAAAGAATGTTTCCTTCTCTTATAGTACCTTTTGTCTATAAAATTCAGCCATTTATTTTTTTTAAACTCACTGTCTGTTCTTTAGAAAAGTCCACCCAAATAGGTTGCTCAAACCAATAGAAACATATTTTTTCACAGTTAAATCAAAATGCCAGCAGTGCTATGCTTTCTCTGAAGGCTACAGGAAGGATTCTGCTCTTCTTTGCCCTGGCTTCTGGTGGTTTCCAATAAACTCTAGCAACCCTTGGCTTATAGGCTCACTTCCTGAACCTTTCCCTCCACTGTTGAGTGGTGCTCTCTGCCTATGTCCCACTGTCATTGGATTAGGACACTCTGATCTAATATTGACTCATCTGAACTTTGATACAGGGAAACTCCAAATGATATAGGGAAAACTGATCTCCCAATCTGACCTGGGATGAGTTAGTGTTCTCTAAAACCCAAGAATTAATATTAGGGACAAACAGAAGTAATGAGCAGAACATATTTATTGAGGGGAAAAAAGATCCTGTCCAAGAAAGGGTCAGGAGGGGAGCCCCGAGTGGGTGATTCCCCCAGGAAGCTGTCTCTTCTAGGGACTTTTATAGAGTAAAACCACGTGGCGAGGTGGATCTAAGGTGAAAACCGTGGGAATTTGCTTAGGTGGGCATGAGGTAGGACAAAACTATGGTCAACCAATCAGATTACAAGCACCATTGCTCAGGTAAAATTGATTAAATCCAGGACCAAATGGGGAAGCAACTCATGTAGCAAGCAACAACCAGGCATGACTACCAGAACAGGGTCTCTTTCTGTCGAGAGTTCAGTTAGTGACTCTTGGACTCTTTCAAGGTGATTGATCGCTATTTAGAATATCAATCCCTGATGCTAGCACTACCTTGATCTTTGGACTTTAGGTCTGGCTCACAGCAGGAACATCCATCCCTCACACAGTTGTATCTTGTCCTCTGCGTTATCTCTTTTGAGGGTCTGTCCCTATCTGACTGCCTATGTCTGTCTAACTCAGCTGCTTTAACAGCTTGACAGCTTCGACGAAGACCCTCTTTCACAACAAGGTCACACTCACAGATATCAGCTGTTAGAACTTCAGCATATCACTAAAACAGACAAATTCAACCCACAGTAGGCAACATAGGAAACCTCAACACTAAAATCAGTAATAATATAGATCAAGAGTCTCTGGTCTGTGGTCTGCTAAGAACCAAACTACACCAAGCAGGGGCAACCAATCAACACTTCAGTGGTGTTTACAGCTGCTCCCCATCACTCACACAAATGCTTCCGCTCTGCCTCCAGTCATAATAGGAGCCACAGTACATACTCAGAAGAATGTGAAGCCTACTGTGAACCGTGCATGCAAGGGATCCAGATCCCACTGTCCTTACAAGAATCCAATGGCTGATTATTTTATATGGAGCTTAATAGTTGATGTTAGCACTGGGGAGCAGCTGAAAATACATAGTAATATTAGTAGAGAGATGTCAATGAATTTCAATTACTGGTAGACACAAATCGAAACCCTATCAGTGAGCGGCAAGTGGCAACAGTCCTGCATCTGATGGCAAGCTTTACAGTGACGTGTGAGTCCATGCACTTCAACTGCACAGCTGGGTCTGGTGTCAAGCTTTAAATTGCAAGCCAACATTTACTTTAGTTAACCCAGGGCCTACTCATAATTTTATTTACCATTTGACTCTGTGCCTTTTTCCTGAATTTGTCTCTTTCACAGTTTTGGTAACTGCACAGGCTAACTCTAGCCAAATTGAGTTAACATCAAATACAATGCAAGACCTTCTTTGAAAAGGAAGGCACACCCAGCAACAAAACAGCAGAAATGGAGCTAAAGGAACACTACAGTTTAAAGAAAATGAAGTTCAACTTGAGCTAGGGGTTTGTTACAGCAGGTGACCCCATTCTCGAAGCCCACTCTGTAGAATATGTGACAACTGGCTACCAAATGCAACTTCAAAACTTGGCATATGGATAACAAACACTTTCCATTAAAAGACACATTCTGAAGTTTCTCAGAAAAAGAGATACGATGAACACAGGCAATTGCTAAAGAATATTATTTCTTCAAGTACGCCTTATTGAAAGCATCATTATTAGTAGCTAGCCACATTGCTAAAGCTAAGAAGAACTCTAGTGATCATGCTTACTGCTAAAGACATTTATTGTAAAATTTTAGGTGAACCTGCAGTCCAGAGGGTTCCATGTGTTCCTCTTTTGGTATCACCATGAATAGGCAAATTCATGAATAGCAGAGGATTTTGAGGCACAACTGTGAGAGGGGATTAATGAGTCACCATGGTATGCAATCCAGATTGACAAGAGTACTGGTATTGAAAAAGAAACAATGCTTGTTTAGTGTGATGTGCCTTCAGGAAGATGTCCGTGAAGATAAATTAATGTGTACTTTGTTTTCAACCAGCACTAGGAGCAGTACACATCAAAAAGACAAGAGTGACATGCATTCCAAGCATAGTTTTGGTGTTACATTGTGCTCTAATCAATATGATGAACTTTTTGAAGGTTCTTGAGACCAATATCTGATTCATCCTGTGTACATAAGTGCATGGTTTTGCTATTGATATGTTTTCTCCTTTATCTGCTATAGCTGCAGAACTATGTAAGTTGTTCAGTGGTTAGATATCAGGAAAACTGAATGGATCATCTTCTTATTCATACATACATGGATAGAGAGGCTGTGATAACTGGACAGCTCTCAGGCTTTACTACCCAGGTTGGGGAGGTAACTTCTGAATGTGAATCTATTCACCGTGCCATCCAGATAGGAATGCTGGGAAGTTTAAAAATGTAATCTGATATTAATAAAGTTTTCCAGGATATAATTAAAACTCTCTACCGTGCTTAAGTACGTCTCCTCACCTCACATCTGTTGGTGCAGTTTTATAAGGAGATGGATGCAGATCACATAGATCTTTTTTTTTTTTTTTTTTTTTTTTTTTTTTTTTTTTTTTTTTTTTTTTTTTTTTTTTTTTTTTTTTTTTTTTTTTTTTTTTTTTTCTTGTTTCAGAACCTTTGTTCATTTATTCACTTATTTTTATGGCCGGCTCAGCCCACCCCGAGGTCAAGGCTGACACAGCATGTGGTGCTGGGGATTGAACCACAGTCCCTGAAGCCGCCTAAGCTTTCCCAAGCAGGCGCTTTAGCCCACTGAGCCATCCCGCCGGGCCCCACATAGATCTTTTATACAGAGAAATGAGTTGGCTTTCTAAAGGTAGGTGACTGTCAACAGTTTTATAGTTATGAGAGCCCCTCTAGAGATTTCTTTTCCAAGCACAATCACTACAAGCAATACATTTCGGGGTTATAGAAGGGGTTGTACAATCTCCTTACCTATGTGACTTATTCAGAAACTTGCTCAACTCAACAGACTTCACGGGAGGATGACATATGTATTCAAGTCAGTAGATAAAGCCACTGCATTCAAAGCCAAACTGAAATAATAGAGGCATTGACAGAACATTGGGATTTTTATATATTTCAAACACTGGCACAGATGTTGAAGGAGACTAGGCCAGGGCCTTATATCTCCTACCTGGTAAACATTCACTTAATTCAGTTTTCAAAAAAAGTTCAAGCATTACTTCCTAACTATAAAAGATCCCAGGAGTGGAGGTGAAAGACTGATTGCTCATTTTGTAATCAGCCAGGTGATTGGACTTTGTCTGTGCTAGAGGAGGATCAACTATTTGAGATATCAAATGACTGTGGCCTTATAAGTACATTTGAGATACTTCTGATGCCCATACTTTCCAGATTAAATGCAAAGTCAAATATCTTGAGATTTCCACAAAAGCACTGCAAGACCTACTCTCATTCTATTGTGAATCAGAGTTTTCTCTTATGACAGCAATCAAAACAGGATTAACAAGAAGATTAGACATACACAACACACTTTGTATATAAGTGCCCCATGGTTTCTCCAGATAAGACCATCTTCTTTCAGGAAGGCAAGGTCAGGGCTCCCACCACAGTAAGTTCTATAATGATTCTACTATATCTTACAATATAATAATATAAATAAAGTAGACAATAAATGTGCTTGAATCATCCTAGAATGTCACCACCACCCCTGACAACCCTACAGAAACTGGTTCCTGGTGCCAAAGAAGGTTGGGACTGCTTCTGTACAATACATTCTTTATGCTCTCTTCCAGCTTGCAAGGTGGCAAGCAAAAATACCAAGAACCCAGATGCTAAAGAGAAGAAACCCAAAGCCAAGAAAACTGCAGCCAGTGGCACTGGTAAAAAAGGGTAAGGTGGAGGCAAAAAGTCCAAGAAGGGGCAGCCCCACTGCAGCTGAAATCCTGTCCTGGTGACAGGAATTGGTAGATACTCCTGAACTGCTATGGATTCCAGAAAGGCTTTGTTCAAGACAAAGTGCACAATTGCTAAATCAAAGTTTGAGAAGAAAAAGGAGAAAGTTCTTGCTACAAAACCAGTTGGTGGGGGACAAGAACAGAGGTACTCAAGTGGTTAAGCTTAGAAAAATGCCTAGATACCACCCTATTGAAGATGTATCCTGAAAGCTCTTGAGCCTTGGCAAGAAACCCTTCAGTCAGCAAGTGAGGCAACTTCGAGTTAGCATCACTCCCGGCACCATCTTGATCGTCCTTACCAGGCATCACAGAGACAAGAGAGTGGTCTTCCTGAAGCAGTTGGCCAGTGGCTTGCTACTTGTGACTGGGCCTCTTACCCACTGCCAATTGCTTCAGGAAGAAGTTGATCATGTTCCTCTATGAAGAACACACCAGAAATTTGTCATTGCCATCTCTACAGAAGTTGATATCAGCAAAGTGAAAATCCCCAGGCACCTCACTGATGCTTACTTCAAGAAGAAGAAGCTACGGAAACCCAGACATCAGGAGGGTGAAGTTGTTGACACTGAGAAAGAGAGATGCCAGATTTCAGAGCAGCACAAGGCAGACAAGAAAGTGGTGGACTCCAGATTTTAGCAGAAATCAAAGCTGTTCCTCAGCTCTCGGGCTACCTGTGATCCATTTTTGCTTTGACAAATGGGGATTATCCTCATCAACTAGTATTTTAAATTTCTTACTAAAAACCTAAGTAAATAACTGATACATTTAAAAAGAAAGAGTATATTCCTTACTTGCCTTTCAGTAAAATTAGAAATTAATAAAAAAATAGAATAGGAAGCATCTTCTCCACATGAAAGCTTCAGCATATCTCCCTTAATGTGTAACATATTCAATATAAAAATTGAAGGTTGTCCAGTACTTCAGAATTTCTTTAAAAAAAACAAGCAAATTTTAATCTAGACATAATTCAGATAAAAATGCATAACCTAGTTATGCACAAAAGTTACTAGACAAAGGGCAAAAAGAACAAACTCTAGAAAAGAATCCCAAAGTCATAATAATAAAGGTAGAAGAATGTAAATCCCATGATTAAAATCCAAGGCTAATGAATCAGAAAACAAAAGTAATAAGTAAAATAAATAAAAGATAATAAGTAGATTATATGCTTGGAACAGTGAACAAGTGTTAAAATAGATAAACCATGTGTAACCTTACAAACAAAAATAGGAAAAATTGAGAAATAGCCATGACCATAATGTGGAATTAGAAAAACAATTGGGATAACTTTGTGCAAACGAATTTAATAAGAAAAAGGTTGGAGGACTTCTGAAAAACTGAGACGCTCTCAGATTGATTCTAGAATTTATTTCTAGGCTTAAAGAGTAACTGGGTGAGCGGTTCACCCACCCACGGTGCAGAGGACAAGCGAAGTCAGGTGGATAGCAAGCCACAGTTGCGCCTTCTTCCTGCGCTGTCCCACGCACCGTTCCATGCAGGCACGTCAAGCTTTCCAGCTGTCTTCAACACTACTCACCGAAGACCTCTGCTTTCCCCCACTGCTGTGATAGCCACAGAAGTTTCCTTAAAAATCCTCCTGCCAAAACAGCTTAATTGAATGAAAAAACAAAACAAAACAAAACAAAAAAAAAAAAAAAAAAAAACAGTCGTTCTCAGAAAGAAGGGATGGGAGGGACTGGGACTTGAGCAAAATGAAGAAGACAGGATTTTAGACACACTAACTATAGTGACAGGAGCTGGTTGAAGAACCAACTGGAAGACAACACAGAGAAGAGCAGTAAGCAAAGGGGACAAAGCTATTACGAGTCCGATCAGGAAATCAGGTCGCAAGAGACATCATTAGGTGATGCAGAGGTGGAGAGACATATTTGGGAATCCAGATAGTTTTTATTCTAGTATATATTTAATTATCACAGGTACTTATATTCTATTACATATAGACCAAATAGGTATTTACATAAATAGATATAATTCCACCCTGTGTAGATTCCAAACTAGTAACCACTGTGTGGCTGTGTCAATTAAAGTACCACATTTCATTCAACACTTTGCCAAGCATTTTCACCATTTTGCAGTACCAAATCACCACAAGTCACGCCCTTTTCATAGTGTTTGTATCTCTGATTCTACCCATTTCAGCTTCCCTGCATTTATATCTGCCTCACTGGAGACAAATCAACATACACACACAGGTGCCCTTGTTAGGACCTTATTTCAAAATGTCAGTCATAGAGAAAACATGTGATCCATGTTCATTGAAATGAATAAATTATTGACTTAGTTACTCTTCTCTCATTGCTGGGACAAATACCCAACACCCAAAATGAAGGCAGGAAAGGTTTATTTACCTCACAGTCACTGGAAGCTTCAGTCCATATTCAGCCAGTTCCAAGGTAGCCTGGCACAGGGCAGAGAGCATCCAGTTCATGGAGGCAGAACAGCAACAATCACAACAGAGGCAACCGACCAACCAGGGCAGCAGAGAGCATCAGAGCAAGAATCTTACCTCCCTGTCTCTCTGTCTCTCTTTATGTTACATTCAGGCTCTCTGCCTCAGCCTATCTGTCTCAAGCCACACCCATAATTCCAGCAGTACTCAGACCCACAATCCCATCAGTACTAAAACACATAATCCCAGTGCCTCATGAGTCAAGTCTCAAACTCCAGAAATCCTTGCCCCATGATTGCACGAGGCTTTGGGGGAACAACTAGACATAAAACATAACAATAATATTCATTCAAATATAATCTTACTCTATTAAATCCAAACTTATTATAAGCTAAGTGCAGTCATTTGATTACTACCTCGTTGTGTCTAATAGAGTTAACATGATATAAATAGAATATGGTGTTGTTATTTTGAAATATGTGCATAGCAGGATTCTACTTCTCTGTGAATGTCATTCCAGGAATATAAAGGGAGTCCCACAAAATAGTCCTTCTAATCCCTGTCACCCTTGCCACCCCTAGGCACTGCTTCCCATGGGCTTAGGTCTTTGAAGAACCTGTGATTGCTATGTCCATCAGCACCAAGGGCCCTAATATCCATGGACTTTTTTCTAACTCTTCTTCTGAAAGTTCCTTCACTAAATCTTACAGCCTTACCATCAGAGATGGGGTGGGGTGCCAGAAGTCTGTCTCATATTCTTGAGGGTACAAGACAATCTTCAAACACCATGGAATAGGTCATAGCGAGGGAATCAGGGAAGCAGTAGAATTGAGTCTTTAACAAGTATTGGGTGATAACTAAGTGGAAGAAAACAAGTGAGCCAGCTGCTCTCCCCATCTCAGACACAAGAAAACAAGTAACAACAACGGGCACATGGGAATAGTGTCTGTTAGAGTCCACACTGTCCTACACAGAAAAGGCTACTTTATATATTTACGTATTTTGAACCTAGCTGTTATTTTTAAAAGGCCAGTCCTCTCTATTCTCTAGAGCTTTAACTGTCCAGCCATGCTTCAAGCAGGCAAAAACTTCTAATCTCTGCATCCTATGTTACCCTATTTATATCATCAGAGAAACATTTGTATCCTTCTTGATGAGCTTAGTAAGGTTGGTCCACTATGAAGATTTTGTCCAACGACTGTAAGAAAATGTAATAAGTCCTTGTGGGAACTTAACTCACTTCAGAGTTAGAAGTAAGGGATAGGAGGACAATTTATGAACTCCTGGGATTAAAGAGCCTATAGCTTTCAATAGGTTTGTCCAGGTGAAGAAGAGATGGTAATAGGGAGTCTCACAGGTAAACATCATCATGGTTATCTTCAGATAAGTCATTCCAAGACCCAGTACAGACCCCAAGGCTCATAGATGCTCAATATATAAAATTCTATACTAGTGGTATATGACCTAAGTTTATCCTACTTATATTTGAAGTTATTCTATGTTCCTTACATAGAATACCTACTCCAATGTAAATTATCATTATACTGTACTGTTTGAGGAGTAACAAGTCTAAACAATAAAAATATCTTTTAATTGAGGTACTGGGGTGGAATGAGCAATACTGTAGCACTGAGATAGATCACCAACTTTTTGATTTTCTTAGTTTTGACAAACGGTCTTGCTAAATTGTCTAGGCTGGCCTCCAACTTGCTACTTCCAGACTTCAAAATATACCACCATGTCTGGTTCAAATATTTTTGATCTATAGTTCATTAAACCCACAGACATGGAAACCAGGGACCCAGATGGTCCCAATGCATTTGAAAAGTCCTTGGAACACACTCAGAAAAGGGAACTTGGCAGCGTAGGGTAGAGTGGGGGCACCAAAGCAGAAAGCTGAAGAAAGGGCAGCAGGCTGTAGACATCTTCCTAAACTCATGGAATAGCCGAAGAACTTAAGTAAAGAAGTGGTAGGGCCCGTGTTTCTTACTTTACTTTACAAAGTGCATGTGAAGTGTTTCTCTTCTGTTATTTCCCATAACTCTGAACTCAGAACGTAAGCTTCTTAATGACAAGGTCCTGACAGTTTTGTCCAGTGCTAAATCCTATCGTGCAAGAAGAAAACAGTAACTGGCAGGAAGCAGATACACAATAAATACTTGTTGGGTGAACAAAGGAAAGGATGGGTGAGTGTGTTGTATACATTCTTAACAGTCAACACACTTCTATCACACATTGGCTAAGGGGATATTTAAATGCTAACATAGTAACATTCCATCATTTAAAGAGACAGTACATCTGCATTCAAAATACAGATACTTTTAGAAGCTCTAATAGATCTGGTATTACTAGAGCTATTAAAATACAATATTTTAGTATTATTAAATATTTTAAAATTAAAAGATAATAAATTAAAAATTAAATTAATAAAATACATCTGGTTTTGTTTCAAGACTTTTAAAATATTACCTCATGAGAGTCAGCTAGATTTTTCAGATGGTGACCTTGGATGTTTTTGTAGTACCATGAGGGGAAAAATCCTTCCCTAACAAAAAGCCTATAGTTGGCATTCCAGACTCTGGGGCTACTGCTCAGGGAGGTCCTTCTTATTTCATACTGGTTTAATCTATATGAATAATGTGTTTCCTTTGACATGAAACCTAGTTGGCTGATGAGGAGCTGTTATGACCACGACCCATCTTCTACCCAATCTGTAGACATGTATCTTTTCTCCTTTCTATGCATACCTTAGGCTTGGCAACCCCAAGTCTCTACGCCCTGCCCAGCCCTCAACCTGAGGTAGTAATTAAACAGAAAAGTTGCTGTGTTAGTTTGGTGCTTTACTTTCTAGATTGAGAAACAATTGAGAACGCAGACAACTTTTAACAGATTTTTCAAGGTGCCTTGCTGAAATAAAATTGCTGATGGAGGAGAATTTATCTATATTCAATAGATATAGGAATCAGGCTCCAGGTTTGGTAGAAACTCAGAATGTCTGAAGACAGCCTACCTTGTGGAGATATTTTAGCTAAGATCCTGAGCTCTCAACTATGAGATCACATATTAGCTAGAAACTGCTCTAATTGAGAAATAATAGGATATGAATCTCTTCTAAAATATTTGTTATTTTATTAAATGTCATATCAGATGCCCTTCCTAATAAGGATTTAAAATGGAATTCTGTTAACCGTAAAATATGCAGTTTTCATAAGCCTGATGTTCTTGTATATTAATCTGAAATTATATTTGTAGGTTACAGTCTTTAAATAAATTATATTTCAGTTGAAGATCAGACATGAAAAAGAGTACACCAATAATTTTTTTTTTTTTTGAGACAGGGTCTCACTATGCAGCTCAAGCTGGCCTTGGGATTACTTTTGTGACCCAGGCTGGTCTCAAACTCGCACCAATCCTCCTGCCTCAGCCTCTCAAGTGCTGCAATTAAGGCGTGCGCCACCACTCCCGGCTCCTACACCAATAAATATTAAAACTTTAGACCATTTTTAATGAAAGGAATCTTTCATTTAAGAAATTGACCTAATGAGTATTTTTTAAATATTTATGAAAGAAAAGAGAGATCAGTCAAGTTTGTAACAAAAAAATGCCTAACATTTATTAGGCATATTATGCAGATTACTTATAAATCTGTGGAACATGAGCAACTTCACTGTCCATAATTTACAGTTGAGAAAGTTGAAATGAGAAGAATCAAGCAATTCCCTTTCAGATCACTCAGGTGAGCAGTGGTGGAGCTGGGGTCCCCACCTGTGCACATTTATACTGGGCAGGTGCTTTCAGGTTGGAATTCCCAGGCCAACAGGATGCTCTTATCAACTACATCATGGAAAACACGGGGGCTGTCAAGCTCATGCTCCTTTCCTTTAACATATCCCCCTTTAATGTGGACATTTTCATTCACCACAAAGGTATCTCCTCTTTCAGTCTGTAGAATCAACCTTCAAATTTATATTCTTGCTTCATCTTTTCTACTACATCATAAGGCTCAACTCCTTTTCCTCAATTTTTCATTTATATTCATTTTTCCCTTACCTGTGCCTTTTCCCTTAAATTTTAAAATAGGAAGACCATTGCCATTACCAGAGAAATGTGATTCTCTCTCTCTTTTTTTTTTTTGGTGGGACTGAGGTTCAAACTCACGACCTTGCACTTGCCAGGCAGGCACTTGTGCCACGGAGCTATCTCCCCAGCCCCTCTCTCTCTTTACTGTCATCCAAATTTTGCTTTTGATGAGAAGCTAGACCTCTTGAAACAAAAGCCTACATTCACGTCTCTGTACTTCCTCACCACCTACTCATCTTCTAGCCTTTCATTGGCTCAG
This sequence comes from Myocastor coypus, assembly GCA_004027025.1. Lineage (NCBI taxonomy): Eukaryota > Metazoa > Chordata > Mammalia > Rodentia > Myocastoridae > Myocastor > Myocastor coypus. The sequence goes on along the minus strand of PVJA010012597.1, from coordinate 28,591 downwards.
GCCTCCACAAGTAGTAAGCAGTTGTTCTTCATAAAGTTTTATGAATAAATCCAACATCATCTTCTGTTTGAATTGTCCTATACCTTTCAGGTCTTTTCTTTCCTAATTAATTTACGTGACCATACAAGCAACTTCCTCTTTCCTCAAATCTTCTTTCCTTAAGTCTTCTCTTCTCTGCCTTCTTGAATGTCCTAGAAGCTGTTGGAGCCTGTAGGGTTCTATCCTTGAGCTCAATGTGTTTTCCACAATGATATTTCTTTATGGAAATTTTAGGTCTGAATTATCAGTATCACATTCATGATGTTCCAAAGGTTGCCCACACAATATGGTCCAAGCCAAATCAATTGTTCCCCCTAGCGAACTGAATGAATTTCTTACTTATTTTTCAATGCTCAATTTAACCATGACCTCTACTTGAACTCTTACCTGCAGACTTAGTTATTTTTCTGAATTCTTACAGTTTTCTAATCATATATTTAGCATCAGATTTTAAAATATCTTCCTGAACGCTAATAATGTAGCAATACATTTATGAATCTGTCATTCTCAGTAGACTTTTCTGTGAGAGTCTCTAAAGATGATGCCCAGCAAACTGCATCTTCTGGAGTTCCTTCCTTTTTTTATTTCCCTCTCATATTGAACCTTGGTTGACATATGCCAGGGACGTATAGTATCCAACCTCTACTAGGTTTTAAAAGCCAATTGCCAGCCTCTATTCTTAACTCCATCTTCAGGTATCTCACACTGGTAGGTTGAAATTAGCCAGTATAGGGGTATTTACAGTAGGAAAATCACTAACTGCTGCAAGTCAGTGGAAAGTGTATCGTTTGCTTGGTGAAGTGCTTACCAATTCACCTCAGTTTATGGTTCATCGTAACCAGCAGAGTGCAATGAAAACGACATTGTATTTTTCTAGATCTAGCCTCCAACAAGACTGACAGCTTCCATTCCCTCCATCTTACAATGCCGATTTGTCCACCTTAAGAAAATCGGTCACTCACTAGATGGGGACAGTCACCAGCAAAGGGAGACGTCTTGAGAAAATACTAAAAGGGAGAAAGGGCCAATCGTCCCAGCATACCAAAGCCTTCACCCATAGTCATCATTTCACTGCAGTCACACAAACAACACCGACAAGACCCAGGGGAAGAACCACCAGCTCACCCACAGAGCAATGAGAGATACGCAACGGCCATTCCTAATTTAAGCCCTCCCATTAGTGAAGCAGTGGCTAGAAAATGATTATATTAACCTAAATGTCAACATCCGTATTTCCTGTGTATCACAATACCTATACCCAATGAGTACATGCTCAAAAGAGAGGAAATTCATCTATGTTCTTTTAGTTCTGTCCCTAAAGCAATACATCCTCATCTGCTATTGCTTGGATCTGGAATATTCCCCAAAGACCCATGTCTTAAAGGCTCAGTTGGGAAGTGGTGGGAACTTGAAGAGGTAGACTAGCCAGTCTTCCAGTCCTGGGAGATGTGTTCTTAGACACAGTGAGGCTTCCCCACAGTGAAGCGATCAGATTTCCTCTGCCATCCACTCCTGCCATGATGTATTCATAGACCTCTGCAGAGGAAGTCTATGAACAGTGCGCTAACCTACCATGGACTAGTGCTCTAAAGCTGTTAGTTAAAATAAATCTGTTTTCTTTATAAGATTATTTACCTCAGGTAGTGTTTAAAGTAATTGAAAACTAATACACCCTCTACCTCAGTAACCTATAGGCTGAACATTTTTGTCCTCCAAAAATTCATGTACGCAAACCTAACATCCAGTGTGATGCTATTCTGAGCTGTGCGTTTAGGAGATGATTGGAATACGAGGGTGCATCCTACAAATAAAATTATTTCTTGGCAGAGGGGGCCTGCAAGATTCCTTTGTGGATCCCACTGTGTGAAAATATAGCAAAAATATGACATCTATGGACCAGAAAACAGGACCTTATTAGAAACCGAGCTCAGCAGTACCTTGATCTTAGATTCCTTAGCTACTGTAACTATGAGAATTAAGCATTTGTTGTTTAATCTTCACAACCTACAATATTTTTGTTATAGTTACCCAAGTGAACTAATGCAAACTGAAGAAATTACTTAAGAATATATGACTTATATGACTGTCTAACAATGGTTAGAGAAAGAAAATTAGTTCCTAAAAGAGGTAGACCTTTCCGGACAAATACTAGATCCCTTAGCAATGCACCATTTAAATACTGTTCTGAAAAAAAATCACTGACAGACATGTCTACTTCTCTTGATAAGGATCAAAGGCATCTATGTTCCTACCAGTCTTTCTCAAGAGCCTTCCTGCCATTATGACCTCAAAGCAAGGTTTCTGGGCAGATGTCTGAGTATGAGTAAAAAAAGGTTTCTTGTTCACTTCTGACTGTGTGAGTCCTGGCGAACGATAAAATCTTATCTTGAACATTGAATCTTGGTTCAAGACCGTTTATGCACCATGTTGGGTATTTCCTATACCATTGCTACTCTGATTTGTTTTGCTCTTACATTTGTTTTTCATGCTTGCATATGTTTCTTCTTTCATATGCAACCCTGTTTCTTACCCCCTGTATACTACCTACAACAAATTAAGTGCTTTGCAAATTGCACCACACACATTATCTCATATAATCCCCTTACCAACCTCATGAACTGGATATTATTATTTTTAATTCTACAGATATGAACAGAGAAAGAGAAAAAGAAAGAAAGAGAGAGAGAGAGAGAGAGGGAAAGAAAGAAAGAAAGAAAGAAAGAAAGAAAGAAAGAAAGAAAGAAAGAAAGAAAGAAAGAAAGAAAGAAAGAAAGAAAGAAAGAAAGATGGAACACTGTTACACTGTTAGCGGGCATATATTTTACAAAAATAACATGGAAACTTGTCAAGCATGGTTCAGACAGGATTACCCAAGAAAACGTTTCCATTTCTACTTCTATTCTGAGATGTGTGAAGAGGCTCTTTTCTTAAAACCCTAGCTCTACAGAGTCAAAATGAGTAAACGATGACCACATAAGTCAGATAAGGTAGATAAAGATGAGCTTATAGCTATATACTGGTGGTTGGCATCAAATTCTGTATCACAGTCATACTTCAGAGAAGCAAACCCAGGGAAGCAGACAGGTAAGTCTTTCTAACTCTATAGCCACCGTCCCATATAGTTGAATTCCTTCATGCTACACTTTAGCTTCCACTCATCACAGCAGCAAGAAGCAGTCAAACTCATTGTTCTGGGCCCCACAATCCTCAGAGACCTGTCTAGTGCCATCAGACATTCCAGGCTGTTCTGACACTTGACTATAGTCAGGGATAAGGACACTGTAATAAGCTGCACACCCACCAAATTCTGTGATGCAGGGAATGGGACCCAAAAGGTTTCAGCCTTTATAATGCATTTAACGCATTTTTAAGGTCTTAATGCGTTTTTTTTTTCTATTTGAGAACTATGTTTTAATGATTTATGAAGGCCTTTTGTGGTAATAAAAGTATTCCCTCTATGGGTTCATGCAAAATGGTTTTCCCAATAAGTTATTTACCAATTAATAGATTTTTTTTTTTTTTTTTTTTTTTTTTTGCACCAGTAACTAAACTCAGGACCTTGCCCTTGCCAGGCAGGCTCTGTGCCACTAATCTTTGTACCCAGTCCTAGACATTCTTTGAATATAGTTTTCACAGAAGTCTTTAAGACTTTTTCATTAAAAATCAGAAAGTATTATATTTGCTTACATTAACTGAGGTCATTAGGAAACAGTGTTACTCTTGTTTTTTTTTTGTTTTTTTTTTTTTGTTTTTGGTCAGATATATGTTTTTGTATTTCTTTAAACGCACACAGAGGAATGGAAATCTCAGCACAGCTCTAGCTCCGTAAGGAGAGAGTTCTGACCCTGCGCACTTAACTCTGGGCTCCGTGCCTGTCACTGTCCCCTGGACGCCATGTGTATTTGTTAGAACTATAAGCTATCACTATTCATCCTGTGCATAGAATTGTGTAGTTTTGCTCCTGCTATGTTTCCTCTCATGATTCCACCCCTTTCATGGAAACGACAAACTGAAGGAGTGAAACACAACTGTTGCTGACCTAGAGATTCTCCAGAGAGCTTGCCTGATTTTCTGGTCAAAGTATATTTTGTTTCTCAAAATTTAGAGCATGCAGATTGGGGTTTCTGTGCTCTTTGCATGTATAATCTTTTTTTAAAAATACTCAAAAAAATCAAAATTCTGAGTGTCCCCTGAGGTCTTCTGGATGAATAGATATCAAGAGTGTCTATCGCTTACCTTGATCTTCACTCTCCCCCAACCAATTCAGCCTCACCCTAACCTCTGTTCTGTTTTTATATCCGTCTCTCAGATTGTAAATTTATGAATGCAGGGATTGATTTTGTTTGTTTGTTTGGAAAGGGTTTGCAGGGTGTTTGCAGGTTATTCAGGGTCTCACTACTAAATCAGACCCATAGGAATCCACCTGTCTACAGCCTCCCAAGAGCTGGGATTACAGGCGTGCACCACCATGCCCATTCTCAATTGCAGTCTCAGCGTTCTCCAGGAACAGGGCTCCCATGGCAGGTCCTGCGATTGAACACCCCCCCCCCTTCTCTGTGCCTGCTTTCAGGTGCTTTAATTCGCTGAGCTATTTGGCTGGACCTATTTCGTTTATTACATAGCTTTACCATCATGATCTAATTCATACCTGACACTCCATGAACACAAACCGAATGAATGAATGAATGAATGAATGAATGAATGAATGCAGCTCAAAGCTAGCTCAAGGCCACCCTCCAACAGGAAGCCTTCCTGACTTGCGCTAGGCCATGAGGTTACTGGTTTTTTCCAAATACCCAGTAGCACTGTCATTTGTAACTATTTATTTTGCTCTGAAGGAGGTATTGCATGATAACAACTAAGTTTCTTGTTTTCCTGGCTATAGTGAATGTTGAGAGCAGGAAGGATATAGCCGTGGGCTGCTTCTGGAAGCCCACTGTCTTTCACAGTCCCCTTTCACTGCCCTGCAGGGATACCCCAGTCCCCTTGCTGTCCCCACTTTCACTGTATGCAGAGACTTGGCTGTTCCTCCTTGGGCACTCTCCTCCCCGGGCATTTCCTGTTACTCATTAAGCCTCTGCTCCAGTGCCACCTGGTCACCTAGAGATGGTCGCCGCCACCTTCTTCCTCTCTAGCAGCTGACCCTGCTCCCTTGCTCTCCAGGCTCTCTTCCCTGCCTTGCTGACACACTCCACATTTGCATATGGGTTGATTACCTGGATCCAAAGCTCAGGCCCATGAGAAAGAAATGTAGCTGTTTGAATCCCACTGTGCCTAACTCAGTGCCTCCCACCCTATAAATAGTGATTAAGTGACAGGATTTCAGCTCCAAGTACAGCCCAAAGCTCTAAATCAGGTCAAAAAAGCATGGGTAGATTTTTTGCTGGTTTGGGAAGCGAATTCAGCCTTGGCTTGAGGATTCTAACTCTAAAATAGACAGCAATTATGAAAGGATAGATTGCCTCTAATTTGGCAGCTGAAAGAATGAAGAAGCTGGACTGTTTTTTAAGAAAATGGTATACTATATTGGAGGACAGTAGTCGAATTGAACAAAAGGGATAAATACGAGAATTGTAAGCATCTGAAACATTTGCAGTAGTTATGTGTCAATCACAAAGTCAAAGTCGTAGATTCTCATACTCAGGCAGGTATGGCTCTGAAAAAACACAATCTCTGTGTCAACAAAAAGCTCAGGGTCCCTGAATAACCTGAGGCATATCACGCCAGGCTGGAATTAGAGGAAACTACAGGGAAAAAGAAATGGACCAAAAGAAGAAAGAAAAGGAATTACGGTTGACAATAAAAAAGAAATGTGTTGGTATGAGGGGACCATATTAATATAAAGAATTGTTTTATTGCCTCAATAAAGAAAAATTTCCTTTGTTAACCATAGCTAGCATTACATCATAAAATAGTGACCCTACTTCCCAAAAGGAAAGAGAATCAAGATTTTTCAAACTGAAAACAATTCCATAATTTGTAAATTTCAATTTGTATATGCAAGAAAATATAAATTAGATATGGGTGATAAGGGCTTTTTAGCAACATACCACTAAGAAACACACGGGGTTGTTAAGCATGAGTTTTCTGTTGTTTGGTTTTCTGACTCAGAAAGCAAACCATAAATTATTTGTTTCCTCGGTGCTTAACCTCTTGATGTGAGATTAGAACTAAGTTAACAGCTTAATAGTCAGTTGCTCAGGAGGAAACAGCCATGCCTATAAAAATGTCAGGTCTAATCGCAGACTCTGCAGTCATCTGAAACAGGTCCGCCCCCACTGTTCACCACTTAACTTAGCTCATGAAACATCAAGTCCATCCCGTGCACTAGAAGGCACATACCGCCAAGCATCGTGTGACAACAGAAACGATGCATTCTGAGGGATGCATTGCTAGGGCAATCGCTGTTCTGTGGCGGTATTGTGCGCATCATCGTGTGTACAGGACCTGCACAGAGCAAGACGGTTACGCCCTCAAGACGTAGTAGAGTCTTGTGGGATTGCCATTGTATGCTGAAATGTCATTACGAAACACAAGATTTTGTCACTTTAGCTTTCAGCCACTGAATGAAATATCACCTAAAAATTCAAAACTCTGAGGTCCAAATAATTTAGATTCATTTGGCAAGTATCCCATCTGAAAATCACAGAACTGGAAACTTGATCAAAGTCACAGAACTGACTGGTGACAGGCCCAGAATGCTGACTACTGGGTCACCCCTCTTTGTAGAAAACCATATCATCTTTGGCTGGTATGAGTACATTTCTATGTATCAGTCAATAAAGCATGCCCTAATATTGGGTCGCACCGAAATGGAAGGATGGACCCTGGGCTCTACACTACTAACCTCTGGAACCAAAAAGGGGACCAGAGACTTGAGCCCTATCCCAAGATATTATAGACACTGGCATGTCACATCATAGGCAAATATGCTCGGAGCACTAAAGAGGACTTTGACAAGCTCTTTAAAATAATTTACAGACTCTTAGACACTTCTGGAAGGTATGGGAATAGATTCACCCTGCATAGAATGGGAAAAATACAGATGTCCACATTTCAAAGAACTCTGAAGCCATCTCAAATGGAGAATGACACCAGAGATCTGATGGGGGCAGGCACCGGGACAAGTTCTTAAACATTCTCGGCACAAGGCACTGAATGTGGGAGGACAGGGGACAGGTGACTGAACACACATTCCAAGGACTGCTGTGGAGAGGACCGGCCATGTCCAGAAACAAGAGGCAGCAGCAGCTGTTTAATATCTGTAATAAAGGATCGGGTTTCTTTTCCTTTAAGAGTGTTTCTCTCAGTTGCAGTTGGTTAGTTACGTAATTACATGTAACTAAAATCTGACTGCTTTTTTTTTCAGGTTAATTACAACTTCTTGAGATCGAGAAATTTCTGTGATTCACACAGTTGTGTCCAATAACTAGACTCATATTCCACTTGCAGTAAGTGGTCAATAAATAGTTATTAAAATGCTGGAAAGGGAACAGCAGCTACATTTACTAACACCTTTGGGATAAAAACAGTGCAAAACACTGAGGCTAGGAAAGGGATCTAGAAATTTTTAACCTTTTGTGTCATTCTGCCTTGAACAGTTTGTCACCAAATATGAATTGGAAAGCCCTGAAATTGGCAGAAATTTGAGGATTAACAATGAAATATGAAATGAATTTGTACCCAACATGACATCAGCTCTTTTTTTTTCTTTTAGGATATAATTGCTTCCATTTTAAGGAGAAAAAACTAAACCTCAGAGAGACCATTGTTCTAGTACCCCAAAGCTACCACAGCACAGAGCTAGGATTCAGGCCTGCTTCTCACAACTCCACCTCACTGTGCTTTCCTCATGGCCTACATTGTGTCTGAAGCAAATTTTAGCCATCCTAAAATTAGGAAAATAGTCTGTCTTCCAGTCTAGAGATGTGCATTGATCCTTGTGGCAGACAGCGTCCTTGTGCTAGAAAAAAATGCACACTTGAGAAGGGCTCTGCTGTTACACAACAAGCGAACTTCTGCCCTCCTTCCTTAGGGAAGGCTGGGACACCCTGAAATAGCACTTCTTCTGAGGCTGCCTGTATCTGCTGCAAAGTTACTGAAGTATCTCTGCTAGTATTTCACAGTGAGCCCCTCTATACCATGTGTAGTGGGTTTCTAATTGGTGGACAATGTGTGACACTCAGTTGAGTTGGAAATAGCCTGATGTGAGGTGTGGGAGGCCCACCCAAGGGCTGCTGCCAGCAGCATACGGGGCAGAACTGGAGAAGGCCTGGGGGGGCTGTGGGGGAAGCCGTGTGGAGAAGCTGTTGGAGCTGCTGGTTCTCCGGGGCTATTCATCTGGAGGACCTTGTCGTGCTGGATTTCCTGATGACCGTGATTATTCTTGGAGGAGGAACTCAGGACCTCGTTGTCACTGAGGATGTCTGATGTCCATGTTAGGGGAGCTCTGGTCCTCATCTTGAGCATTGTTCCTTGACTCCAGGGGGAAAGATGGCACACTGCCCAGCCTCATGAAGAAGTTTGTCATGTTGGCCTTCCTGACGAGTTCTCAGGGTTCCTCATCGCTAGAGGAGATGTGACCTCACTGTTGTTAAGGATGGTCAGTCTACTTTTGTGGGAGCTCCGGTTCTTACCTTGAGCATTGCTTCCTGGCCCCAGTTCAGATCCCTCAGCCTGCTAGCACAGATCCTTCCTCCTGCTGGCATAGACTTTCTAGCTTCCACGACTGACGGATCCTTGAAGCAGGTCTGCATGAGACTGGCATGGGTGCTAAGCCTTCAGTTAGACTTGTGGGAGGCATTGTAAGGAGCTCTAGGGTTTCAGCTGGACTCACGCAGAATAGTAGGATCCAGGCCCTCAGCAGGATTCTTTGGTCTGCAGCATGTGGACAGATTTCCTGCAGTCTTTATGTATGATTCCTTGGGTGTTTATAAAATAATATTGTATATCATTTGGTTCATGAATGTGATGACTCGGTGTTCATACCATATGCGTGAGATGTGCCTCCCTCAAATCTTTTTTTTTTTTTTTTTTTGTCTTTTTGAGACAGGGTCTCGCTATGCAGTTGAGGCTGGCCTTGAGCTCACTTTTGTAGCCCAGGCTGGTCTCAAACTCGCACCAATCCTCCTGCCTCAGCCTCCCGAGTGCTGGGATTACAGGTGTGAGCCACCACACTCGGCCCTCCTCAAATCTTTTTAAGACATGGGCACATTACCTACCTGACATAAAAATAGTGCCAGTAGTAGTAGTAGTATAAAGTGTATCCTGTGGTGCATTGTTTCCCTTGCAAAACCCCAAGCCATGATACTGTGCAATAATCTCACCAAAAAGTGTCTTTTGCCAAATGTTTATACCAACATATTCAGTTTCAGAAAGAAAAAAGATTGGTTCCTCAACTCTTGTCTCCTCTGCTGCATATCTATTGCATCTGAGGCTTTTCCGAAAGGGAGTATTGTTGATGTTGGAGCTCTTCACAGGAGCTGAGAGCTGGGAGGATATATAGAGTCAAGCTTCACTCTAGGCTGTGTTGAAGGAAAGACTGAAAAGGGGACTGGACTTGGGTTGGTGCCCTGTGACTCAGGCTAGGATGCAGAGTCCCTGGAAAGCTGACTTGAGATGCAGGGCCAAGGTGGGAAGCACTGTTCCCTTCTTCCAGTGTCCCTGATTCCATCCAGTGCCTTTTCTGAAGGCACTCGCCACTCCCATTTGGTCACACTGCCCAGGCATTAATCCCATTAATGAGAATGCAAAGGTGTGGTGGGCGCTGGATTGAATTTGAGGTCTGTTTTCTGTCTCTGGAACCTAGATGAACTTGAAAGTTTTTCTGACACTTGAGCAGTCTAGAAGCTGAATAATGGGCAGAGGAGTGTCTCTGCCTCATAGATAGGGAGCTAAGTGGCCTTCAGGACCTCCAGGAGAGCCATTGTTGGAACAGCGGTGGAATTATGGAAAGGCCTGCCCAACAGTTCAAACAAACTGGCACAGCCCAGAGCAGAGCCTCTGTCCTTGAGGTCAGGAAAGGTTGAGGGTTCTTGGTAAGCAATGGGGCTGTGATCACAGCAGCAGAGCCCTGAGGGTCAGGAGCAGCACAGGAACAAACAGTGAACCTGGAAGGGAGGGTGACAGAGACTAGTCAGTGGGAGTTCTCTGGGGCCAGGGTGAGCTGTTGAGGCAGGGAGCACTAATTTCTAGCATTTGGGGCTCAAAATGGGGCAGCTGTTAATTTAGGCAGTTACAAAATTAAAATAATAGGATATTCTAATGTAGACTCCCACTGATGAGGGTTGAAATACATAGGTGAGAGTCCTCAGTCCCTAAATTTTCCACACACCTCACCTCTCCCCAAATTGGACAAAAGTAATAATCCCATGGAAAAAGAGAACTGGTACCCTCAGGACTGGGTCAACAATTGGCTTCACAGATAATTAAATCTATCTCTGCTATAGTAAATTATACCATCAGAGTAAGTTACTTTCCTCCAGTTCTCTCTCTGTGTCTCTCTCTGTCTCTCTGTCTCTCTGTCTCTCTGTCTGTCTGTCTCTCTCTCTCTCTCTCTCTCTCTCTCTCTCTCTCTCATCTTTTTGAGACAGGGTCTCACTATGCAGTCAGGCTGGCCTTGAACTTACTTTTGTAGCCCAGGCTGGTCTCAAGCTCACACTGATCCTCCTGCCTCAGCCTCTCAAGTGCTGGGATTACAGGTGTGTGCCACCACGCCCGGCACTATCTCTCTTTCTTACTCATTGCGCTGTGAATGGTTAAGAGTTCGTTGACTTTTCCAGAACTTTCTTCCAGGTTCCAACAAAGAATGTCTGGGCCTGACTGTGAAGTAGGCACACCCTAGCCTCCAGCAACCTACAGTCTTTCTGCCTATCAAAATGTTATATCCTTGAACTTAAAATTAAGCAGGGATCAACCATGAGAAAGAATTAAAGAAAGTTACATGTTCATCACATGGGAAAAAAGCAAAGTGTGTTCTTTATTCCAACACGAAGGATTGAAACAGGGTCTTTGCACTGGACTAAATCCTCAGCTCTTCTAAAAGGTTTATTCATTTTTCTTTCTTGTTTTCAGAACTTTTGTTTGTTTGTTTATTTATTTATTTTTATGGCTGGCTCAGCCTGCCCTGAGGCAGGGCTGGCGCAGCATGTGGTGCCGGGGATCGAACTGTGGTCCCTGAAGCCGCCTAAGCTTTCCTAAGCAGGCGCTTTAGACCCCTGAGCCATCCTGCCAGGCCCCTCATTTTTCATTTTGAACAAAGTCTCACCAACCCACTAAGATGCCCAGGTTTGGTTTGAATTTGCCCTTCTGTCAGCCTTAAAGCGTGCTGGAACTACAGTTGTATGCTGGCTCATGCTCATAACTCAGTGGCACTTTAGAATAAAATTTCAGCCAAAATTGACAAACATTCACCATATATATGTAGATATCAGAAAATATAAACATTATATTTACTGAACATTAAATAAAGTTTATTTCTATTTAAAGGGTGCCAAAATGCCCTTGTTAGAAACATAGACTTGAATCAGAATAAGACCATAGAGTCCAATCAGTAAAAGAAAGCAACAGAGTCAAGAGACAACCCACAGTGTTGGGAAAGAAATTTGTCAGCTATTCCTCAGACAAAGGACTAGTACATAGAACATAAAAGGAACCAAAAGAACCAGAGCCCCACTCCCCAATTTAAAGACCCAATCCAAAAACATGCATCTGAAATGAAGAGCCACTTCCCAGATAAGGAAGGACAAATGCCAAAAGAATATTTGAAAAAGCATTCAACATCGCTGATCATTTGAGAGAGGCAAATTGAAACAACTGCAATTCTGCCTCACTCCAGAAAGAATGGCTATTGTCAAGAAATAAAACAGTAACAGCTGGTGAGGCTGTGGGGAAAAGAACACACTTCTGCCCTGTTAGTGGGAGCGAGGACTGGTGCATCCATTGTGGCAATCAGTGTGGAGATTCCTAAAAAAATAATAGGACTAGAGGTCCCATTTGACCAGTTATTCTCCTCTGGGTATCTTCCCAGAAGAATTAAAAACATCGTATCATATTGATATATGTACACTCATGTTTATAGCAGCACAGTTTGTAATATCTAAATTTAAGAGACTGCCCAAATGCCCATCAACAGATGAATATATATATATATATTTCATATATGTATGAAATGAAGAAGGATAACCCTGAAGACATTTCTAAGTAAAGAGATACGGCTTGAGGACATATGCTTAAGTGAAATAAATATGACACACATTTATAAATAACACATTGTTTCTCTGATGTGAGAAACCAGAAGTGTAAATAAGGACCAAAATGGACAGTAGGCATTGTGAAATAGAAAATGTTAAAATGAGGAGGGGAACCACGAAGCGGGACGGGGAGAGCAAGGAAGAGAGAGAAAGGAAAAACAGATGCAAAACTTTTGTAAATGAGGAGGGGAAGAGCGGTTGAAAGAAAGGGATGAAAATGGGGAAACGAGGAACGGAGACGTATCATGTACAGGTGCAAATTTCCCTATGATGGATACGATCACCATGTACATCTCAAATGTACTAGTAAACTGAATTAATTAAAACAAACAAACAAACAAAAAAATACCCATAAGCTTGAGTCAGGCCTAACTTCCTGCAACACTCTACCGTGGATGCTCTCCTATCTTCGAGCTCGCGACTTCCTGTCCCCAGCTGAGCAGCCGGAGTATACAAAGGATGCCTCAGAAGGCGCCTGTACAAAGTCAGCAATACATGGAAGGCATTTAGAAATACATCTCGCACACGGCCCCATAAACAATGAGCTTTCTAACATATTGCTCAGTCCAGCTGCTAATGACCGAGGGTTGGCAAAAGAAAGAAAGGAAGCAATTAGCTGTTTTCTAAACAGCACGGTTATCTATGTCTTGACTTTATCACTTGCCCCTTCCATCCACCGCGGTTCTGGTAGCATGCTGGAAAACCAAGCCCAACACCCTGCACCGCCCACACCGCAGCATCTCTCTAAATCAGTTGTCCTTAAATGAGTCAGCGCACACCCAGACACCTTGGTCACTCATCGGAAGTACATAGGCTGCAGGTTCCCAAACGCACCGCGACGCCTGCTCTGCACAAACATTTTCTGGCAGCCTGCCCAGTGGGTTCACAGGAAAGCCTCTGCTCAGACCTCGGTTCAGATGCTGTCTTGTACAGAAAGTGAGCAGGCAGGTTCACGGTCCCTGGGACTGCTGTGCAACAAACCAAAACAGCAAGGGAGTTGCAGTGTTGCACCAAGCAGTTTTGCCCAGCCTCAAGGAGGAAGCACCTCCTGCCCACAGTGCGCCTTACTGTAAGCAGCACTGGAGCCCCACAGCCTCATGACCACCAGCCTCACACAAGCTACACACACAGCTGATTCTGTGTCTTCCTATCTAAATTTTTCTCCTTGCGACATAAGACTTTAAAAAAACAAAAGCTGTGGGTAAGGTGTCTAATTCTAGAACTGGGAAGGTTATAACACAACTCTGGACAAGAAATCAAAAGGTCTGAATTACATTCTTTGGGCATGTTACACTCAAGGAAACACATATTCATAGGTAAAATGAAAAGAGCTATCTGTCTCACAAGGACTGAAACAGCTGTATGGTCCTTTAAGCTAAAAAACCATAGAGTGAACCATAAACTCTCAAGGGAATAGTCAGATATAGACAGGTTAGAAAGTATCTTGGTTCTCAAAAGTCTTCTAGCCTTTTGCCAAAAACTTCTGGAAAAATTCATTCGCCCACTGAATAAGTTCACTATGGTGACAATTTTGCTTTGAGAATTTTGAACCTGGTAATCAATGCAGGATACTAAGTAGTAACAAAACTTTTAATTTGTGGTCCTTTACTACTTAAAAATGGAAAAAACACTGGTCAATTGACTTTCAGTTAAAAATTCTATTTCCCTTCTTAAAAAGTGTTTTAATGAAACTGAATGCAGTTTTTGTTTTCTGTGCAAAGGAACCTATATATTTCCACTTCTGGCTCCTAAGGAAGAAGTCTAAACACTCAGAACATAAGGTAATTGACAGAAGTTTAAAAGTGGATAATAATGAAATCAGCTTTCAGGAAAAAGTTGGAAATTTTCACTTAAACTAATAAGGTGCTTTTTTAATGAGGTACTTGGTAAAGGATTATACTACTTCTTTAAAAAAAAAAATAGAAGGACCCTGGCTTGTGCAGATTTTTTTAAAAAGTCAGAAGATCTTAGTCAACCATAGAATAAATAAGAAAAATCAGTGTGTGTAATATGTTCGCTAAAAGGCAGAGCTTTCCTAACTGTACCACCAAACTGCACTGAGTTGACATATCTTCACAAACATAAAGGAGATCTGTCGCCTTTCTTTTGTCTTCTGTTCATCCCAGTGCATTCTAAGTCCTGGCCCCCAAGCCCACTGACACTTCTGAAGCTGTGACTTCCAAAGGTCACTCATGACCACAAATTGTCAAATCAGGTGATCTGTTTCTGCTCAGCATTTTCCATGTCTCACTATCTGATATCAGCAAGGCCCTCTTCCTCAGTCTTTGATGCGGCTACTTTCTTGGGTCTTCTGACATTTGGCTACCTGTTTTCGTTCCCCTATTGTCTTTTGATACCTGCAGCTTACTGTAACTGAAAATTTAGTCTCTGCCCCTCTCTTTCACTCTGTCCACATTGTCCACTGATGACACCTTCTCCTACGATTTCTCCCACCACCCATTGAAGCGTAAGCCCCAAATCTTGCTGTCAGGTCCAGACCCATCTCTGGGCACCAACCCTACTATATTCAGTTGAATCTGGATCTTGCTCTTTGCTAGCTCTCACTCCTCCCCTCCTGCCTGTTTTCTATACTTGTATGTTGCTAAGTAGCCCAATTGTTCAACAGTGGCTCAAATCCGAGACTTACTACTTCATCAAATTCTTCCTCTCTTGTAGTTGTCCTACTGAATCAGCAACAAAATTCCACCTCCTGAGCTTATTTTCTATCCACCATTTCCTTTCCACTCCTCACTCTGGACGATGATTTATGTGAGAACAGGAAGTGTCTCTGGTTCCTGGTTCCTGGAATCTAGACAGGTCATCTTTTGACTTACATTCCTCAGAAACACAGTATTTCAAGAGTCTTTTCCTGAAAACGTTCAACATCTTATATGTTACTGCAGAAAAATACTGTGATAAACATACTTTTAAGAAATATAGAGCTGATGATAATGGGAAGAGAAAAGTAATTCCAGTTCCTTGATTTTAAAGCAGCTTATGGGACCAAGCAATGTCAAGAACTTTTCAATAACAAAGATGAATGGCTAGTATTTATTCTTTCTTTGCACAAATATTCATTGATTATTTTGTGCTAGTCACTCTTCTAAGTCACTGGTTCTCAGCCTTTCTAATACCATGACTCCACAATACAGTTCCTCATGTTGCAGTGACCCCAAACCAAAAAATAATTTTGGTGGCTACTTCAAAACTGTAATTTTGCTGCAGTTATGATTCAGAATGGCTTTAGGCAACCCCTGCGTTTTGGTTGTTCAACCCCGTTGGGGTCGTGACCCACAGGTTGAGAACCAATGCTCTAAGTGCAGGCAGGTCAAGCTGAAGTGGATGGGTTAAAGATAAACAACAACATAAATGAAAAACTATCAGCCACTGCTAAACACTATACAAGGCATAAGCGAGTTACCTTAGGTTAGACAAGGTGTCTCTAGAGGCTAATGCGCAAGTCACTATCTCAATGATAACAAAGGAGGCAGCCACAGGAAGTCCATAAAAAAGAACTTTCCATTCCAAGGAGTCTGACTGTGGAAATGAGTTAAGGCAGAAATCAGCTGGGCCTATAGGAGAGAGTTGAGTTGTGTGCACTAAAAATACAATGAGTCCCTTTTCTCCACAACCCCTCAGACATTTGCTATTATTTGATTTCTGGACGACAGCCACTCTTTCTGGGGCAATGTGGACAATTGATGTTGTTTAACTTGCATTTCTTTAATGACCAGCAATGTAGAACAATTTCCTCATGTATTTGTTGGCCACTTGTACCTCTGTGAAATGTCTATGCATTTTGCTTTCTCCATTTCTGCTTTGGGGACATCTAATTTTTGAGATCTCTTATGTAATCCAAATATGACTCCTCTGTCTGAAACTGACAATTTCTTTTCATCCTGTAGATTGTATTTTAACACCATAACATTAAGTGAAATAAATCAGTTACACAAGCTTAAATACCAAATGACTTCTTTTATATGACAAACACAATATAAACAAAAAGCAAAATCAAAGATCCATAATAGAAAGTAGGGAAATATATTTTCAATGGAAAATAAGATCAAGAGATGGAGGGAGAAGGGGAGGAGAAGAGGGAAAGTGATTGTAGTAGCATGCATTATGAACATGTATGATGAAGTCTCTATATGGAATAGAAACATTATGTAATTATTTATTTAGCAAATAAAATCTAAAGAAACTAATAAGTACATAGAACAGAATATTATAAATTGAATGCATTGAGTAAAGAATGTAATCAGGTCACGTCCATCACAAATGTAACCATAAACACCAGAATATTCCTACAATGAAGGTTTTATTATTCCTACTCATTTCAACTCCATGCAATGAGAAAGGAAAGAATTTTCCTAGGGGTGTCGTGATTTCAAAACATATTTTTATGTAGTATCTTGCAAGCAAGTCCAAGGCTTGAGATAGTCTATACATTTTCCACGTAAATCTAGCCCCAGACTTTCATGTATCTCCCAATCCTCAGGCTGATGTCAAATTTAGACATCCTATCAAAACCCTGTTTAAATGGTCGCTAGATCTGAAAATTGCGTTCTCTGACTGGTTTCAGGCAGAGGGCTTTGAGAACTTTTTTTCTGCACATTTCCAGGGTCTCTGACTGACAAGCCACACCCATTTGCCCAGCTGATTGAACGTGCCCCCAACCTCCTACCACACTAGGATAATGAAAACCTAAATAATAATAAGTGAGTATCTTGAGGTTCCAGAAAGTATAACAATGCATATATACATATATATATGTATATATATATATGTACATATATATATATATATATATATATATATATATGCACAAGCTTGTTGAAAGGGCCTAGCAATAGCTCAGCAGATTAAAGTGCCTGCTGAGACAGACACAGTGGCCAGGATTCGATCCCCAGCATGCTGTGCCGGCCCCGGGACATCATACATGCTAATAATGCACGTTACTACAACTTTGCTTTCTCTCCTCTCTTTCGCCCTCTGTCTCTTGATCTTATTTTCCATTGAAAATTTATTTCCCTACTTTTTATTATGTATCTTTTATTTTGCTCTTTGTTTATATTCTGTGTTTGTTGTATAAAAAATGTGATATTTGAGCTTGTGTAATTGATTTATTTCACTTCATATTATGGTCTTAAAATCACTGAGACTGGACATGGTGGCGCGTGCCTGTAATCCCTGCTATTGGGGGGCTGAACACAGGTGGATAACTGCAAGTCTGATCTACATCACTATGAGTCCAATTTTCGTGGTGAGAGTCTATAGACCCTTTAGACCCTGTCTTAAAATACAGAAGAAAAGAAAGAAAGAAAAGAAAGAGAGAAAGAAAGAAAGAAAGAAAGAAAGAAAGAAAGAAAGAAAGAAAGAAAGAAAGAAAGAAAGGGCACAGCAGAATATAACTTTAGGAGCTCCGAGCGCTATTGAAACGTCTGCTAAATAAACATTAATACTGTTGAACTAAAGTGCAAATAATACAATAAATGTGTGAGTCAATGCTAATACAAATGTATATAATTAGGTTAAGCAATAAATGGGAAATAAGGAACAATTCTCCCATGGAAAATTATTGATTGAAATTAATCACCACAGAATAAGCAAAAAATGTAGATCATCACTGTAATGCCACAGCACAGTTGTCACAGGTAGTCAAAGGTAAAACGAGTGAACCATGAAAATACTATAGTTTTAGAGAAATCTATTCTGAGAACTTTGAACATTAAAAAAGTACCTATTAAAGTGTAATGATAAAAGAGAATGTGCAGAGACAGCAACTATGGCATAATGTTCTAAGGAAAGAATGACAGTGGCTTGTACTGCTGGGTGATGATAGAACTGGAGATGGGCAGAAAATTTTATAACGCACTTTAAAAGCAAAGGAGCCTAGAACTGCTAGTGCATTGGGTAATGGTAGAATAATTAGCAAAAGGGAGAAACTGAGGCTGATGGCTAGGTTTCTGTGTAGATGAACCAGACAGAAAGTAGTGCCATTTACTTCAATGAGAATGATGATAGAAACATTTTAGGCCCCAAACATCAAATGTTCTGTTTTGGATACAGATCCTGACAGGGATGAGAGATTGTTCAAAGGTGTGAGATTTGTCATTGGATTAGGTCTGAAGAGGGCACATAAGCTGAGATGAGAAATTTAACCCACCTTAAATATAGGATATTTGGAGGTTTGCTGACTCCCAAAAGAAAAAGAAGAGGAAGAAGAGGAAGGAGAAGGAGAAGGAGAAGGAGAAGAAGAAGAAGAAGAAGAAGAAGAAGAAGAAGAAGAAGAAGAAGAAGAAGAAGAAGAAGAAGAAGAAGAAGAAGAAGAAGAAGAAGAAAAACAACAACAACAACAAGAGCAAGAACAAGAAAAAGAAGAACAAGAAGGAGGATGAGGAAAAGAAGGAGAAGAACAAATAAGTTTTCAGAAATAGTGCCATTTTGGGAAGAATTTTATTAGGCAGATATTCAAAAGTACACGGTAGTCAAAGACACAGAGTGCACAAGAGAGAAAAAGCATATTATGAGCTAGTTCCTAGTACATTTATAGGGTATTGGGAATGCACTCAAGATAGAAGCTCTAGTTTGCATGTTCTGTTGTTGGTGAGTTTACCTATTGGACTATATCAGAACACAAACCATTTACATGTGTTTCAACTACAGATATGCTGCCTACTAGTATTGCTTTTACTTGTGGTTGGAGGCAACTCAATTCATATGTGAAATGGACAGATTCAGAATCCAATTTATAGGCTCACTATGAACATATGACCTTTAGGGATTTTTTTGTTTGCTTCTTTACTGGAAAGTAAAAATACTTCATTAACCTTTTTTTTTTTTTTTTTTTTTTTTTTTTTTTTTTTTTTTTTTTTTTTTTTTTTTTTTTTTTTTTTTTTTTTTTTTTTTTTTTTTTTTTTTTTTTTTTTTTTTTTGTCTTCAACGTACAATTTTTCTGAAAAGCAGTATTAAAACCTGACTTCCTTGGTCCTTAAAAATTTCTTCAACTCTATCTCAAGATTCACACACACATCACAGTTTTCTTTCCCCATTCCCTTTGTGTATGCTATCCTATAACCGGAGTATCGACAGGAGGGAGATGAAATACCTCATTAAACACTGTCATGGAGTATAGAAAAGTACAGAAAAGTAGACTTCCCGTTGACTTGTTAGCTTTCAGTTTACGGACAGTCTACTACAATTTAGCAAGAGATTCTCCATCCTCAGCTTTTAAAGCTACATCGGGTAGCAGCCCATCCTAAACTCTTCCTTGTCTGTTTGCACATGCTTTTCTTCCTACTGATTTCTGCCTACCGTTCACTTTCATTGTGCTCCTTTGTATAGGGAATGTGCAGAGTTGTGAATTAGCTTCAGTGATACAAAAATCTTCTCATACTGTCAAGATGGTCTTCCTCTTTGGCCAGCCCTCATGAATGTTATCATGTTTCAGAAGTCTGTGTGTATCATTAACTTAAATTGTTATAAATACAACCCTTTCATTTTCCTAAATAAAAGATGTGTTGGATTCTAGAAAGAAAGAAAAACAAATCTACCGTCCTATATCCCCAAGGTTCTTTCTCCCTCACTTCACCTACTCAACTTGGGCACCAGGTATTCTCATAACATTATTCACTCTGTTACCAAACACATATCACAATCTTGTAATTATCTATTTCCTCATCTGTCTTTCCATTAGATCAGGAGTTGCACAATATATCACAGTGCTCGATTATGAACATGAGTTTTGGTTGAAAATGATTTTTGTCTATGAACACTTTACCTGAATCTAGTTGTAGGGTAAGGATGGCAGCAATTGAATTTGTTTCAAGAGTAAAGTTTTTTGAAGTGGTCCTGAGGCATGTGATGAAAAAGATAATGCTTTGATTAAGATTAAATCTTAATTTCAAAGGAGGTGGAGACCTTAAGCACATAAGGATAGGAAAAGAGTTCATGACCAAAATCAACCTGCATGGGAAATACTTCAAAGAATCAACAACTGGGTTTTCACTTTTTTAAAAGCTTCTGCTCATCAAAAGAAATCACCAACAGAGTAAAAAGAAAACCCAAGAAGTGGGAAACAATCATAGAAGACTGTCCTTCAGACAAAGGATTCCCATCAAGAGCATATAAAGAATTTAAAAAATCAGTCCTCCAAAACTCAAAGATTCATTCCTAAAACAGGTATCTGAGATGAATACATACTTCAGAAACAAAGACACACTAATGACAAATAAACAAACGAAAAATGTTCGACATCATTGGTCATTCAAGAGATGCAAATTAAAACAGTGCTGAGATATCATCCTATACCAGAAAGAATGACTATCATCAAGAAGTTAACCAATAACAAATTCTGTAGAGACTGTGGGGAAAAAGGAATACCTCTCCACTGCTGATGGGAGTGCAGGGTGATAGAACAATTATGGAAATCAGTATGGGGATTCCTCAAAAATCTAGGATTGGAGGTCCCATTCAAGCCAGCTCTTTTCCTGCTAGGTATTTAAAAAAAAAAAAAACTGAAATTATCATACCACAGAGCTATACATGCACCCATGTTCATAGCTACACAATTTTTTCATAGCTAAATCTTGGAAACAACCCATCAACAGAGCAATGAATAAAAAAATATGATATTTTTACATGATGGAGTATTATTCAGATATAAAAAGATAAATTCAAGGCCAGGCATAGTGGCACACGCCTGTAATCCCAGCACTTGGGAGGCTGAGGCAGGAGGATCGGTGCGAGTTTGAGACCAGCCTGGGCTACAAAAGTGAGCTCAAGGCCAGCCTGAACTGCATAGTGAAACCCTGTCTCAAAAAGAAAAAAAAAAAAGAGAGATAAATTCAAGGCTTTTGAAGATAAACGGATGTAGCTAGATACTTTTACGTACACCTGTTGGTCATTTGTATGTTTTGCTTTGAGAAATATCTATTTAAATCCATTGGTCATGTGGACTATTTGTCATTTATTTTAATACTTTTGGGTTATTTATACTATTGAGTTTCATGTACATTTTAAGTTTCAATCCTTTGTCAAATGTATGGTTTGAAGATATACTCTACTGCTCTGTAGGTTGTTTTATTCTACTCATTGTTGCTTTTGCTATTCAGACTTGTAGCTTTACTTAATCATATTTATCTATTTTTCCTTCTGTCTGCTATGATGTGGGGTCAGAGCCAATAAATATGTGCCAAGATCAGGCCATGAAGCATTTCTCCTGTGTTTTCTTGAAGTACTTTTCATAATTTTTTTTATAATTTCAGATCTTACATTCAAGCTTTCAATTAATTTCGAGTTGGTTTTTATATGTGGTGTGAGATGACTTCATTCTTCCACATTGTGGGCATTAGGGTTTTCCAACAACAATCATTGAAGAAATTATCATTTCTCTATTACATGTTTTTTGGCACCTTTGTTAAAAATTAATTGACTGTAGTTCTGTGTATTCATTATCTGGCTCTCTGTTCCATTTTATTTAATCTTTATGTTTGTGTTTATGTCAGGTCCATACTGTTTTGGTTACTATAGCTTTGTAGTAGATTTTCAAATTAATGTGACTCTCTATTCTCTAAAAATGTTCGAATTTTGTTAAAAATTACTATCACTTTGTAGGTCATTATGTTACATAGTTTAATACTATTAATTCTTCCAATTCATGAACACAGAATATTTTTCTGTTTATTTCCACTTTTTTTCATGCTTCTCATTTGTTCTTTTTTTATTTTAAAGACTAAAAATAGCAGAAACAGTTACAAGTAAGAGTACGTATAGTACAGAATTTCAAACCAGAAAAATTTAACCATGGTTATATTACATATTTTCATCATCAGATCAGTTTAGATTAATAGATATACGTATATAAAACTGATCAAAATAATTAAGCATTAACACTTTCTATAAACATTAATTTTTTAAACAGTTGACACACTGCATATTGTCTTCACAATAGTTATACAGAGCACAGTGTGCGGGCATGACCCACCTTCCAATTGATATTGGTAAGAAAAGAAAAAAAAATTCTTCTCTTTGAACTAAGAGGAAGCAGATGCATACACCGTCCAATGTTCCGCAATTGCAGTGGGCCACCAGTGAAGCTGGCAGCGTTGGAGGCTATTGACCCAAGCCTCCTACAGCTCATCACGCCAATCTAGCTCTGCATTTCATGCCTCATAATTAAGCTTTTCTGCTGGGTGGTCAAAGGCAAGTTAAAGCAAGGCCAGTATAACAAAACATTCATCCTTTGTGTCTTCTAAGGTCAAATCCCCTCAGGATTAACTTTGGAACCACGGACAGTGCTTTGTAGAACTGTTGTCAGTGTCAGCCTTCAGGACAAGTCACAACCATTGCTTGACCAGTTTGCTTTCTGTAAAAGCCTGAGAGAATGTTTTTCTCTGGGTGACTCTCCTTAGACGCACTATAGTTCATATATCCCTTTTCTCTGAGGTCCCATAATCTCCTTGACCAGAAAATTTGGAACACCTCTGAGTTATAGGATATTATATTTCCACTTTGATGTTTTATAATTTACATTTTAAAACACTTTTCCCTCATTTATTCAATTTATTTGTTGGTTGATTTTTTGTTAGTTATTATAAGTGATACTTTTCTTGCTATCTTTCAGATAGTTATTAGCATGCAAAACTGCTACTAAATGTTGAGTTGATTTGTATCCTGGAAACTTTAATTAATTACGACAGATTTTTGGTGCAGTCTTTAAGATTTTCTATACATAAGATTATAATCACATCACTTGCAAGCAGACAATTTGACTTTGCTTGACAACTTAGCTGCCTTTTATTTCTCTGTCTTATCTATGGACTTCCTGTACTATGTCAACTAGAAGATGTGAAAGTGAACATCCTTGCTCCTAATCTAGGGAGAAAATTTTCAACTTTTAAACCACTGAGCTATAGACTTGTTTTGTACGGCCTTTATTGCTAAAGAACATTCCTCTGATATTTAATTTTTGAGATTTTTATCACAAAAAGATGTTGAATTTTCTTGAATGTCTCTTTTGAATTTATTTAGGTGATCATATAGTTCCTGCAGTGCATTTTTTTTAATGTGGTATTTTACTCCAGGATTTTCACATGTTGAAGCATTCTTACATCCCAGAAATAAATCTTTTTTTATAACAAGGAATGATTCTTTTGATATAACATTGAATTTGATTTGTCCGTATTTTGTTGGATACTTTTACATGTATATTGACTCATAATTTTCTTTTTGTCTTAGTTACATTTTACTTGTTGCTGGGACAAATACCCGAACTTAAAATGAAGGAAAGAAAGGTTTACTTAGCTCACAGTTTGTGGAGGTTTCAGTCCATATTCAGTTGGCCCAAAGTTGAGTGGAAGAGGGCAGAGAGTATCCAGTTCATGGTGGTGGAACAGCAACAATCACGACAGAGGCAACCAACCAAACAGGGCAGCAGAGCAACAGCATGAGTCTGTTTCTGTGTCTCTCTGTCTCTCTTTATATTACATCAGGCTCTCTGCCTCACCCTATTCTCCTCAGGCCACACCCATAATTCCCAGCAGTACCCAGACCCATAATCTCACCAGTACTAAAACACATAATCCCAGTTTATCATCACTCAAGTCTCAAACTCTAGAAGTCCCTGCCCCGTTATTGCATGAGGCTTTGGGGGGACAACTAGATATAAACCATAACACTTTTCTTACATTGTTCATTTCTAGATTTGGTGTTAGGTACTGTTAAATGGAATTGAAGGTATCCTCCTCTTCAAATTTTGGAAGAATTGGGGCAAAATTGGTATAAATAATTTTTTAAATGTTTGGTGAAATTCATCAGTGAAGCCATAGGTAGTACTATTTTATTTGATGAAAACTTTCTTATAGACTCGATCTCATTACTTATTTTTGATCAGCTCAAATTTTATCTCCTCATGATTTAGTCTTAGCACATTCTGTAAGTCTAGGAATGATCTGTTTCTTGTGAGTAACCTATTTGTTGGTGTGTCATTCTTTATGTATTGACTTACGATCCCTTGTAGTTCTGTGGTAGCAGCTGCAATGTCTCCTCTTTCATTTCTGCTTTTATTTGAACTTTCTTTTTCTCTTAGTCTGGATCATCTTAGCCTTTACAGAAAATCAATTTAATTTCATTTCTTATTGTGTTTCCTTGTCTTTGTTTTATTTATTGCTTCTTAGTAAATTTGGGTTTAATTTCTTCCATGAGGTTCGATAGCATGCTGTTTGCCTAAGAACTGTTTTCTTCGTTCCTGCTTGTTTTTCTCCTTTTCCTTCTCCTCCTCCTTCCTCCTCCTTCCTTGTCCTCCTGCCTGTCCTTGTTCTAGCTTTGTAGTGAAATTTCACTAACTTACTTTTTTCCTACAATTTTTATTAATGCTGTTATGGTTTGTGTCTAGTTGTTCCCCCAAAGCCTCGCATAGTCACGGGGCAGGTACTTCTACAGTTTGAGATTAACTCGAGATCCACTGGGATTACGTGTTTTAGTACTGCTGGGATTATGGGTGTGTGTACCTTCACCAGCCTGGGGCAATACCCTGAATGTATCATAAGAGAGACAAAGAAACAGACTCTCGGTTGCGCTGGTTGGTTGGTTGGTTGCCTCTGATGCAATTGTTCCGCCACCATGAACTGCTGCTCTCTGCCATGTGCCAGTCTGCCTTGGAGACAGCTGTGTATGGACTGAAACTTCTGACAACTGTGAGCTAAATAACCCTTTCCTTCCTCCATTTTGTTGTCCCAGCAACAAAGAGTAACTAAGATAAATGCATATTGATTCCACAGATTAATGGACTTAATTTTGCCAGATGTGCACATTATCATAACATTCTTTTACTAGCACTTGTATCACACTCTTGTGCCAACTTCCCCCATATTTTCACACTTGGGAGCATTGCAATGTGTACAAATTATTTCTATCATATTTATGCTCCCTGTTAAGCACCCTTTCACCCATTCCTTACCTTCCTTTTCTGTGATGACAGTTTCCCTTCTATTTTCTTGTCAACAAAATTCATTCAGGAAAAATGTTTTCTACTGTTATTCATGTAAAAAGTTTCTCTTCTTGCCGGGCGTGGTGGCTCACGCCTGTAATCCCAGCACTCGGGAGGCTGAGGCAGGAGGATTGGTGTGAGTTCGAGACCAGCTTGGGCTACAAAAGTGAGCTCAAGGCCAGCCTCAACTGCATAGTGAGACCCTGTCTCAAAAAGACAAAAAAAAAAAAAAAGTTTCTCTTCTTAAACCACTATGATTTCAATACTTGTTACATTGATACTGTCACAAACACCTTGTAATCTTTCGTCAGTGTTTTTATTCCTTTTTTTCCTCTAAAAACTGTATTTTCAAATTAACACATTATTTTCCTTCCATTTGATCTATTCTGTTTTGACACTGTTACAGTTTTCATTGTATTCATCATGTTTTTCAGCTCCTGATTTTCAAATTTTCTCCTATAATTTTAGTCTGTTAAGTTTCTCAACCTAGTTTATTTTCTCGATTTGATTTAACTATTTCTTCACATTTTCTTGAAATTTCTTAGACTTTCTTAAGAAATTTTGATTTTTTTTTTGTCAGATAGTTTATATATCTCTATTTTTCCAATCTACCTAATAGGATATTTTTTGTTCTTCTGATGTTGCTATATTTCCTTGGTTTTCATAGATTCTATCTTATGTTCATGTCTGCACACTTGGTGGACTAGTTTCTTCTTGAGCTTGTTTTTCTATGCATGGATTTTCCTCCATCCTGATAAGAGAGGAGGGTAAGAGCCTTCAATGGCTCTAGTGCCATCACTCAGACTGCAGTCACGTAATCTCTGTGCAGTTTTCTTATCTGAGGTCATTACTGACAAAGATTTCAGGAACACTCAGCAGCAAATACTGTGGCTATCCACAGCAGTAGCCAGGGTTGTTGAGGTCTTTAATGGAAATGGATGCTAAGGTCTTCTCCACATCCTTTACTGCCAATATGGAAGCTATGGCTTGAGGGTGACTCTTGGCTCTGGATCCAGTAATATGCCCCCTCACAATGTCCAACGATTAGACTAGAGCTGAAGCTGAAGCACAGGCACACAGAAAGAGCTGTGACTCCAGAAGTTGGGGCAGTAATGGCCCTCCTTTACTGTGTTGGTAATAGTACACAAGATAGAGATGTTTCAGACTCACACGTGCAAACATCTTTTATCTCCTTAGTGTGAGAACCGGAAAGAGAAAATAAAATCTGAAGGGCATACTAGGTACCAGGAAAAGGGAATTAACTTTTCTCAAAAGGAAAGAGTTATTGAGCTGAGGAGAAGGACAGAAAAGGGAGAGGGGGATAGATATTTATCTATGTATGAAAGCAGGATGGTTTGGACAACTGTACTGTGCCTTTCTGCTGGTCTATGGAAAGGGGCAGATAATGCTTAATTTGTTTTGTCTCCTTTTTTCAATGGCTTCTCCTTTTTCATGTCTTAATTTCTTATATAATTCTTTTTTCTCTTCTTCCTCCAATTTGCCATGCATGTATCTGGTAATATGAATAACTGGTTGGAAGACAAGACTATGCATTACAACAAATACTGTGAAATTCTTATTGCTTTGTTAAGTGGAATTCTGCCTCACTTGTAATTTTGTTTGAATACTATTTTGTAGTCTCTTTAAAAATTAAAAAGAAAATACAGATAGAGATGTTTCTGATAGAGCTGGGAAACCGTGAAGTAAAGCAAAGCTGTGTACCATGAGTGCTTCAGGGTTCTGACAGGGTATGGCTATCTGTGGCAATTAAGCTGGGGCTTTGAGAATGGACATGGGCAGCAATAGTTTGGCCTCTGAGCCCAGAGTGCAAATCACCTTATCATGATAAAGGCTCTGGAATGTGATATGTAGCTAGCCCCCAAATAGCCCCAGAGCCGTGATTTGAGATATGAATGTTTGTGAAGTGTACACAACTCAGCAGCCAGGGTCCATACTAACTAGAATTGATGATTACTCCTTTCCCAAAGGAGTCACTCCATACAATCTGCTTCTTAGAGTTGAGAGGGATGTGCACACATGGCTCCCGCTTTGAGGTCCCTCAGAGGATTTATTGTTTGGTGATCTCACTGGAAGAGATGCAAGTGTCTTGCAGAGCAGGATTCTGAAGGGCACAGTGGTTCCACTGTGTGGTTCATACAGAGAACATCCCCTTCTTCTTTTTTCTGGCTGTCTCCCAGAACCTGGGGCATTCCAGACTCACTGAGGAGCTTGTTTATGTGTATATTCTTTTATTTTTCCTCTTCTGTGTTGCTGGAGATTCTTAATGGGTGCTTGAGCCCTGCCTGGGCTGTTATAGTTTGTAGGTAGCTGGCTGCATTTGTTTTATTTGTTGGAGTGTGAAGCTTTGGATATCCCCCAGTTCATCTTAACACTGTTAGTTCAATTTCATACATGTCTTAGTCTAGTTGTGAAATGATGGTAGCAATAGCTGAGTCTGAATTAACAGAAGTTGTGGGAGGTCTGTAAGGCTTATATCTTTATAATAAGGTTAGCCTAGCCCATAGCTTTTCTAAGACATCTTTCCCTGAATGAATACTGTTTAAGTTTTTTTTCATTTGGTTATTCTTTCTCAAAGAAACCCTCCTGGAGGGCTCACTGTCCCTCCACTTGGAAACAAAGGCATTTTCTTATTTACTACCTTTCCTATGTGACATGTGGTACAAGAAGCGTGTGTTAATTTTTCCTATCCCTCAACTAGTAATTTACTTAATAGATAAAATATACACATAAAGTAATTAAATAATAGTTCGGGATAGCACAAAATAAAATGCACTAGGAACCACATATCTCACTTAAAATAACACCCATAGAAATCATTTATCTTTGTACATATGCAGACTGATCAGCCACTGACACCTCCCAGTTTGAGGGGATATTCCAAAGCTTCCCACCAGGCTGATGAGGCCTGAAGCTTCTTCTTTATTGGTTATTTTAGATTCAGTCATATGCACTTTGGGAATATTATGTGAAAATGCGAGTATTCCTGGAATACATACCTTGGTGGTTGACACTGAGTTTCTCTCCTTATGTAAAATTAGTCTATCAGATACCTTCTAGCCAGACAGTGAGAGACACAGAACCAGTGAAAGACATGATGGGAGGGGCAGGGTTACATTACAACTTCACTATAAAGGTTAGGGACCTCACACAAATTCCATCACCTTAAGGGGTCCTAAGTAGACTTTGAAATCCAGGATGGATGGAGGTGTGAGAAAGAAAAAAACAAAACCAGTGAACACAGGATACCATTACTGCTTTGAAGTTTTACCCAAGCCACTTTCTTGTTGATTTG
>PVJA010012596.1:0-51545 GCA_004027025.1 Myocastor coypus | reverse complement strand
AAGCAACATCAATAGGGAGGTGGGTCATGCCCACACACTGTACTCTGTAGAATGATTGTGAGGACAATATGCAATATGTCAACTTTCAAAGAAAAGAATGGGGACAAGAAAAAAAAAGGTAATGTTGATTTAGAAAGGTTAATGTTTAATTGTTTGATCAATCTTATATACCTATCTGTATTAATCTAAACTGATCTGATGATGAAAATATGTAATATAACCATTGTTAAATTTAAACAATAAAAAATTTGAAAGTCAAAAAAAAAATAAAGTTGCAAATAGATTTTCCAAAAAAAAAAAAAAAAAAGTTGTTTTGTTTGCTTTTCTTTAAATGAATCTTACATGTTTCTATCTGGTACTCTGAACGACTAATTTGAAGGTAGCATCATGTAATACAGCAAGTATTGTCCCATTCCTATTGTTTTGTATAGTGAAATCATAAATCATATCCTTTCTAATCCAGCGCTGGGATTACAGGCATGAGTCACCACTTCTGGACTCATTTGCTGGCTCAGTGTGCCCAGGGTGTGGCCAGCACAGCATGTAGGCCGAGGATAGACTCTCCATCTGTGAGCTCGCCTAAGCAGATGTTAGTTCACTGAGCTATCTCTCCAGCCCTTCTAATATCCTTTTGTTTTTCCTAGCACTATTTTGTATTCTCTCTCTCTCTCTCTCTCTCTCTCTCTCTCTCTCTCTCTCTCTCTCTCTTGTATTTTTAGGGAAGGGTCTACGGGGTATTCAGGTTCTTACTACTAGATCACACTCATAATGACCTGCCTATAATCCCAACAACTGGGATTACAGGAGAGCACCACCACGCCCAGCCTAAGTTGCCATTTCAGCTTGCCCTGGAGGAGGGGCTGGCACAGCGGGCCTGAGGTTCAATCCCCAGAACCCGGAACCTGCTTGCAGGCCCTTTAATCTGCTGAGCTACTTGGCCTGCCCTAGCTGCAGGCCCCCTCTATTCTTTAAAAAACAAAAAATAAAAATAAAAATAAAATTACATAAAATGAATTGGGTTAGTGGGGAAAAGGGAATAAATTGTAGATAAACACCTAAAAGAAATAATAGTCTTTTTTAGGCTCATAAACCAATTCTGCCACTGATGTGACTATGAGAAAATCACATATGCTCCACATATTTATATAAAGTGAGGTACAAATGATTATAGATAATTTGAAAAGTAGAAAATGCTGGTGGATAATAATCAATATAATTAACTGTTTTATCTGCATTTGAAGAGGTAGCAGTTTGGTTATTGCCACCAAGAACTCTTCTTACATAATGTTGCATTGTTGTTTGAATACTAAGTCAGATAGAAATATTATACAAAGTCTGACAGGGCTGGGCACTCAAAAGGGGCCAGTGTGGAAGACAAGATGACCTTGCAACTGTGGGAGAGACAGGCACTCCCTCTGTGGGCCAGAGCTCAAGACAAAAGATCAAACAAATGTACCCATATACCCCCATAGGGGTAAAAATCAGGGATTGATATTCTAAATAGGTCTCTATCACTTTGACAAAGCTAGAAAAGTCACAAAACCAACCCCCTACAAAAAAGGCCCTTCTTCTGTAATCATGCTAGCTTACTACATGACTTGCTTTCCCATTTACTTCTGATGTAATACATTTTACCTCTGCAATCATGCCTACAATCTTACTGCTGGAACATAGTTTTGTCCTGCCTCATGCCCACCTAGCAGGTTTCCACATTTTGCATGTTAGATCTACCTCATCTCATGGTTTTGCTCTATAAAATCCCTAGTAAAGATAGATTGTTTGACAACCCACTCTGGTCCATTTCTGTCTCTATATTGGACAGGAGTTCTCTTTCCCCCAATAAATATATTCTGCTCTGAACCACCTGTTATGGTTCATATCCAATTGTCTCCCCAATGCCTCATTTAGTCATTAGAAAGTTTCTGGAGTTTGTGATTGATTCTTGATCCAATGCTGAGATTGCAAGTATGAGCACTACACCCTGGCCCTGAGGTGGGTAATCTGCACTACAAGGTAAGGATGGGGGGAGAGGCTAGCTAGCTGCCACATCTGTTGCTGCCCCTTTTGCTCTTTGCTGATGTAATGGATGGCTATTCTGTGCCCTGTGCCCCTCTGCCTTGGAGCCAGCTGACTATGGACTGAAATACCCACTTACTGTGAGATAAATAAATGTCTCCTTCCCTCATTTTGGGTGTTGGGTATTTTGCCCCAGCAATAAGAGAAAAGTAACTGAGACACCTTCATTTTTCCTGAAATTCAATTTTCAGTAATAGAGCACACAAAGTCATCCCAGGTATATCCCAGGTTGGGCATTTCATTCCCCTATATCACTGTCTTCCTTGGCGGTTATCAACTCTAAAGATATGTAGATTACTTGGGTTAATAAGGAATATATAAACCACTGAGAGTGCATTGGAATGAGTTGATTAAATTAGAGCTTTAGGAAAAAATTAATTTTAAAAAATCAACAAGGTCCATGAAAATAGCTCAGAGGACTAAGCATCTGCCTAAGGTTCCAGGTTTGATTCCTGGTATCACATGCCATGCTAGCACTACCTTGGGCATACTGAGCCAGACACCAATACCTGGTGTGGTGGTGCATGCTTACAAGTCCAATGCTAGGATGGTCAAAACAGGAAGGTCACTATGAGTCTGTGCTGCATAGTGAGACCCTGTACCAAATAGAAAGAGAGAGAGACAGAGAAAGAGAGAG
The DNA here is from genome assembly GCA_004027025.1 of Myocastor coypus. Taxonomy (NCBI): domain Eukaryota; kingdom Metazoa; phylum Chordata; class Mammalia; order Rodentia; family Myocastoridae; genus Myocastor; species Myocastor coypus. Next base: position 48,832 of record PVJA010012596.1, on the reverse strand, counting down.
AGAGAGAGAGAGAGAGAGAGAGAGAGAGAGAGAGAGAGAAAGAAAGAAAGAAAGAAAGAAAGAAAGAAAGAAAGAAAGAAAGAAAGAAGGAAAGAAAGAAAGAAAGGAAACTGGAAAACTCCCAGTAATGTACCACACAATAGGGAAAATTACAGATATGAACACATTGAAATTTTTTCTTGCTTCTTGCAAAATGGCCTGGCCAGAAACCTTCTGTAGAGTCATCTGTGAGGACATGAAGACAAAGGTGACAGACAGACAGACAGCAAGTAAATGTGAGGGAATTATATTTTGGAAAAGGCAGATGAGGGTAGTTGGTGTCTATAATGTATTCCAGGCACAATCTGTAGAGTTCGAGTAGACAACAAGGCACATAGCTTAGAGGGAGTCATTTTCACCATCCTAGTCATCTGGGCTCATACTAAGCTTGAGATCATTCTTGATGATACTTAACCCACTAGAATTCCACTCTATGACACACACCATGGCTCCACTGAGTAAGGAATTTTGGATCCAGCAAACACCTGAAACCCACATCCTGCCACCTATGAACCTTTGCCCTGACATTTCCACAAATGTGAAACTAATATCTCACAATTGATGTCATTTAAGTTTTTGTTATGAGCCGGGCATGGTGGCGCATGCCTGTAATCCCAGGACTCGGGAGGCTGAGGCAGGAGGATCGGTGTGAGTTCAAGATCAGCCTGGGCTACAAAAGTGAGCACAAGGGCAGCCTGAATTGCAGAGTGAGACCCTGTCTCAAAAAAAAAAAATTTTTTTTTTCTGTTATGGGCTATGGATATAGCTCAGGGGCACAACTACCTCTCTGGCAAATGCAAGGTACTGAGTTTGATTCCTGGAGTTGTAGACAGCTAATTTACATATACATATTATAGGCATTCAGACGGGGCCAGGCTCTTAAGGAGACAATATGGAAGACAAGGAGATATCACAAGTTCGGAAGAGACAGACACCCCTGCTATGGAGGAGATCTCAAGACAAAGGAGTAAACAATGCAGCCACACACTTCCCTAGGGATGGGCATCAAGGATTGATGTCCTAAGCAGGCATTATTCACCTTGAAAGAGCTCAAATGAACTACCCCAACCCCTAACAGAGAAAGACCCTGTCCTGGGACTTGTTTCCTCCTTTGGTCCTAGATTTATTCAATTTTACCTGAGCAGTAGTGCTTGTAATCTCATGCCCACCTAAGCGACTTCCCACGTTCTCCACTTTAGACCTACCTCACTGCACCATTTTACTGTACAAAAATTTTGAAGAGCAACCCACTCTGGTCTTCCTTCTGTCCCTCTCTCAGATAGAAGCTATATCATTGGTACAAAAAATAAATATATAAATCAGTAAGTAAATAAATGCATAAATAAATTTTTGTTTCCTTCTGCAAAAAATAGTGCTGGGATTTTTATAGGAACTGCTTTCAACCTTCACAGCCATAGTTTAGTACTCAACTGCTTTGAAACTCATTGAATTAATAATGGCACAATTTTGACAGAAAAATTTTGATTTCGTAGTAACTCTTGACTCATTAAACCTTTTCAGCCAAAACAGTTTATTTGATGCTTGTGGTTTTTACTACTGATTGTGCCTTCTGGAACCAATTAATCTTAGTATCAAGGCACAACTGTGTGTCAACTTATAAACTTCTTACATATTTACCAAATGGAGTCTTTAAAAAAGCACAAATATTGTGCTCATTTACTAGGATCTTACTAGATTTCTTTCTGCAGTATTTTATATTTTTAGCATATAAATTCTTGCATGTTTTCTTAGACTTATATATTAATAGTTGTATAGCAACTGTAAATGCTTTCTTTAAAATGCATTTATGCATAGGCAATATTTAGAAATAAGATTGATTTGTGTGTTGCTCTTTTATTTTGAAGTCTCAGTGAATACTATGTAACAGTTTTGATATGGCATGCTTCATTCTGAACAGACTACTTCTAATTCTTCTGTCATTTCTTCTTTGATCTTTGCTCTGTTCAAAATGTACTTTTAAATTTAAAAATATTTGGAAATCTTCCAGGTATCTTTCTAATTTCATTCAGTTTTGTCCAGGAAACATACTCTGTGAGATGTAAATCACTGTAAATCTATTGATCCCTTTTATGGCTCAACATCCAGCATCTTGGCAAAGTTCCATGTGCATTTAAAAGCAATGTGTGCTTTTCTGTCTTTGGAACAGAATGGTCTATAAACCTTCTTAGGGAAATTTGGTTGACATTGTGCAAGTTTTTCATATCCTTACTAGATTTTCTATTTGTTCTATTATGAATGATCTTGGTTTATTTAAAGAAAATAGAGCATGCTTTTGAAATAGATTAGGCACTTAGCCTACTAATTATACATTCATATTTTGTAATATAATAATTTCAAATGCCCAGATTTTTTAGCCCTTCCTTTTCCTACTGTGGTTGACTACTTCTTGTGATCATAAATGAATGTTTTTAAAGTGTGGTATTTACCCCAAGTCTAATTTTCTTCTTGCAATCTGATCAAATTGGATACATTTCCTCTGCTATACTGCTTTGTAACATTGCTTTGGAATTAGGACTTTTGTGTTAAGACAATGGTTTTTCTACTGTGTGCAGAGTTTAAAGTAGTTCTTTCATCAAATTCCAAGTATTGTGTGCACTTCAATGAGAAATTAAGTATCAGTCAAGTGGGTAATATTACCATTATCCAGGACTAGGATTCTAGACTCAGAAAGAAGTAGATAGCTAAAAACGTGATTATGAATAATGGTCAGTCTATGAATGAGTATTTTTGAAGCTTAAACCATTAAGAGAAGGTACATCATAACTTAGCTTATGAAATTTACTTCTTTTAAAGCTGTTTGTTAGACAGTCACTCAGAGTCTGATAAAAAGGTAACACGACACATTTGAAAAGTCAGAATTTCAAAATGGCAAGATCAGCACTTGTCTCTTGTAATTAGTGAACCTGCGTCTTCCTCCACACCTACTAAGGTTATTTGCGTAAAGTGGGCAGGTAGAAGCATGGCGAAAAATCACAAAGTGTCCAGGTTCCAGGTAACTATGGACAGATTTTGATGAAAAGGAATATGACTCTCAAGCTATACAGCATGTAGGGTGAGCTCAGACTATGTTGAATGAATGAATGAGTGAATGAATGAATATAATGCATGGCATAGGAAAAATTCCCTGACTCTGAGCCAACAAACGTTAGATGTTCTATTGCTTCATAGGTAGATTAATGTAGTATTTAAATAGGTTCAGTTCTCAAGATAAAATGTTTCATAACACTTTATTTTGCTGCCCTCTTAACATAAGCTTTATTTTAAAGTCCTTTCATACTTCCTTAGTTTCTTGTTTCATCTTGTTTTGGAATGCCACATGCAGAAATATTGATTAGAAACTATCTTCAGCTAACTGGCATTATTTTAAAACACAAATGCTTATGCTGCATCTTATTAAAATCCTATGATTGTAATGCATGATGTGATTGCTTTTGCCCCAAGTTCACACATTAGTAATAAAGCGTTGTTTAAACCATTTTACATCTTCTAAAGAAATATAAAGGGCTGAGGAGAAAGCTCAGTGGTGTAACTGCCTGCCTGGCAAGTGCAAAGACACTGGTTCAGTCCCTGCTGCTGCATACCATGCCAGCCCCAGAACCCAGGGTGCACAGTGCTGGCCACTGAAGCTGGGCATAGTGGCACACACGGTCATCCCAGATCTAGGGAGGCTGAAACAGGAGGATTGCCATCAATATAAGCTCATAGTCAGACCCTGAATTGAATAAATAAATAAATATTTAAAACAATTTAAAAAGAAATATGAAAACTCGAGTATTTTTCAATTTTAGAATGATGTGAAAATAGCTATTTAAGGTCAAATATTGCCCAAGATGGTATACACTTTTTCTGTCACTGGAGCTTTGTAATGCATCATTTTAACTGTTTCTTCTTAATTGCTCTAGTATTTCATAGGTTTAAAAACAAAATATTTAATAAAGTTTTAATTTTGTCTTATTTTATTTTCCTTGATGAATGTCAGTGTATTTATTTTTTATTTTATTTTTAAATTTATTTATTTATTTATTTATTGGCACTGGGGATCAAACTCAGGATCTTACACTTATGCTTCTGAGCTATCACTCTGGTCCTTTATTTTTTAATTTTAAAGAGAGAAGGACAAAAAATAATAAAAAAATTATATAGCATTTCAAAACAGGATAATAAGCACTTCTAAACTGACAATGAAATGTTTTAAAGTATGATCTTTAAAATTACTATATCCAAATATATGTTAACAAATGAATATAAACATGGCATAAAGAAAACTAAAACAAAGAGGGAAAAGAAAGCAGTCCAGGCAATCTACGCCCAAGTCTTTGGAGTATTCCACTCCAGAGCCTGTGTGATTTGGTTGGGCAGAATGCTGTCTTGAGCCCCACTGCCTCTGAACTGTGTCCAGGCTTCGAGGCCTCCTTCCTGAAGGCCTCACCTCACCAGAGCAGGCGGTCCACTTGCCTGGATTCCATGTCCTTGCCCAGCATTACTCTGCCTAGGTCACTCTTGGTCACTCACTTTGATATCGAATCTCCCTTCCTTTGTCATGAGTTCCTTTTCCTCAGTGCCTCCACACAGAAAGAAAAGTTGCTAATTTGATTTACTCGCATCCATGACGTAAAAAGTGGAGATTCACTGTTGTGTAAGTCCTTGCCTCTTGGGGTGACTTTCCAAGCATAACTTGGATCTTCCCCCAGCCCTTAAAGACAGCGCATGCGCGCAGCAGTCTGCGCATTTCCCTAACAGCTTTCTCTCCTCTTTGTTATAATGGAATTCATTAGTGAAGTGATTATCTGTTTGGGTGCTCTCCGTTTACTCCCTCTCTCCAGGGCACACTCTTTAAAGTGCTGGTTCCTACTCCCCTGTGGAGCCAGCCAGAAGTTTGCTTCATGCACTTGTGATTCTGCCCACCTCACTTTGATGCTTTGGTGTATAGTTCTGTGAAATGTTCTGCTTGCGCAAGGGGAGTAAAAAGGCAGGACTCAAGTTTACATAAGGCTTCCAGTGAAATAATTTAAATTTTTAATCAAAACCTCACTGAACCTTCAAGAACTCAGATTTGCCTTGGTGTACTGATATTTTTTTGTTGTTGTTGTTGTTGTTGTTTCTTTTTTTTTTTTTTTCTTCAGTACTGGGGATTGAATTTAGGACCTTGCACTTGCCAGGCAAGCACTTACTCTACTGAGCTACCTCCCCTGCCTCTGTATGTTGATTTGGCAATCCACTGACAAAGATATTTTTTTGTAAGTGACTTTTACCATATTTGTTGTAATCTACCTTAATAATTTTTATGATTATTTTCAGTAAAATAAAAATCCTTAAAATATTTGCTACCAGGAATTACATACTTAATCAAATTTTTTTCAAAATGTTTGTAAATAAATACTTGGATACACATTAAATTTTATATATACATCTATTTTGTTAAACAAAAGGTCCACAGAAATTGGTGGATGGGCTGATGTGGACGTAAGGGACTGTAGTGGATTGCTAACTGCTGGTCAACTTGGTACACCCAGCTGAATTGAACTAGTGTGGTGGGAAGCCCACCTGAGGAGGTTTGTCAGCAGAGTCAGGTGGAACTGAGAAGGTGTTGAAAGGCTGGTAGGGGAGCTGTTAGGTGATGTAAGAATCTGTACAGAGCTGTTAAGTCTCCTTGGAGGACCTTGCCATGCTGGCTTCCCAGATGAACTTGTCTGTTCTTGTTGGAGAAGAAGCTCTAGACACCTCTGTCACTGAAGATGGTTATGGTTCACTATGGGGAGCTCTAGTCCTCATTGTATCACTTCCTAGCTCCATGGGGGGAAATGGAGCACCACGCAGGCCCCTGGAGGAGCTTGCTCTAATGGGTTTTCCTGATGGGAACTCAGCTTTCCTCATCACTGGAGGAGCTCAGGACCTTGCTGTTGCTGAGGACAACTACAGTATTTGCAGGGGGGCTCTGGCACTTACTTTGAGCATTTCTTCCTTGCTTTAGTTCAGAATCTTCAGCCTGCTAATATAGATCCTTCTGCTGGCACAGACTTTCTAGTTTTCACCATTTACCTTGGGGCCTTCCCAGCACAGATCTGTGAAACAGTCCCACATGAGACATTTCATGAGCTCTAGGTGTAGTAGCATAGAGAAAAGACCAAAGGCCAATTGGTGTACCTAGAAGCAGTGAACTACGGATGGAGCCCAGGAAGGGCTGTCTTCTGTTGCTTGGGAGTCCTGGAAAGCTGAGGCTCAAGGTTGCAGATTGGGGCTCATCCTGCTGGTGCCCTGTTCTTTGTTCCCTTGCAAGGTGACACCAGTGTTTGCCTCCTCCCCTGCTTGAAGTGTCATCAGTTAGCACATTCCTTGGCTGGCTTTTTAGCCCTGAATAAAAAGAAGAGACTTCTGAGGCTCTGGGCTCACTTGGAGAGAGACCTCAGTGAGTCCTCTGAAGCTACATTCATTGGGTCTTCTCATTGTTTCATTTGGCTCTGACACATAACATACAACATCTGGGCCTTCAGTTGGACTTGAGGGAAGCATTGTTAAGGGCTCTAGGATCTGGACTCTCAGCTGACGGCTTTAGTCTTTAGTGCGTGGACAGATTTACTGCACTCTTTATGGGTGATTCTTCTATAAAATAATTTTATAAAATGTGTCCTGCATTTTATTGTTCCCCTTGCACAACCCCCAAGCCATGACAGAGACTCACTTCTTACTCAACACATTGTTTGAAGATTTCTCTTTTTCTATTCTCCAAGCAATGGGAGGTAGTACAGTATAATTCTGATAAACCTCTGCTGCTCTGCCATTCCTGTCTAAATGGTAGCTTATTTTTATCAATGCATGTTTGCAGTACATGCTTACATTCATTGCATGGAGCTGGTACACATACATAATGCATCCTGATTCCTGATTCCTTTTTTGTGCCCTCCTTACTCCCCTCATTGTTTGACCCTCTTTCCATTTGAGGAAGATCCTGTACATATATATATATATATGTTGTGTGTTTGATTTATTTCATGTAACATTATAGTCTCAAGGTACATCCATTTTCCCATATATGACACAAGTTTATCTTTATGGCAGAGTAGTACTTCATTGTGCACACTTAACATATATATATATACACACACACACATATATATATATATATATATATATATATATATATATATTTTTTTTTTTTTTTTTTTTTTTTTTTGTGTACCAGGAATTGAACTCAGGACCTTGGACTTGCCAGTCAGGTACTTAAGTCACTGAGCTATTTCCCTGGCATACTTTGTTTATCTAGTTATCTGTTGTTCTTTTATTTGCATGTGTGAAATGATAGGTGAATAAATATTTAAGACAGTCTCCTGAGATCAACTTAAACAAACAGGACTGGAGGAAGGTTCTGTTTGGATAGTAGTTGGGTGGTCCTCTGTGGGCAGATGATTCAAGGCAGAGACTTGGTGGAAAGAGGAAACGACCCCTGTGGTTGTCTGAGGAGGTGATTTGCTGATAAGGTGATGCTGCCCAGGCACAAGACTATGTGGAGGAGCTGCCGAGAGTCAGTGTCCTGCCAGCTCAAGGAGAAATGGTGACAAAGGGAATCAACGACCACCTTGAAAAGCACTGCAGAAAACAAGCAAAGGATACTGGCTTTTCTTGTCCTTTGCCACTTATTTCACCAAAGCTGGAAGCCTAGCTTTATCATGGCTACTGCTGATAATCGGACATTCTTCAGCTAGGATGACCTACTGTTGCCTGCACCCTATGCAATGTGGTACGTTTTGGAGGTACAAACTGTATAAAGGAGACCAGTAGCACTGCAGAGCTCATCACAAGGCTACAGAATACAAGAGAGCAGGTAGTCTTACAATGATGAATTTTACTGTGCAGGCATCCAAGTGTGAAGGGCCCAAAGAAGGCATCTGCATATGAAACAGTTCCTGTTTATTTAACATGTGTCTGTACAAATATACATACATACACATGTATCAGTAATTGCTTTTACATGTATATATGTATGTATATATATATATATATATATATATATATATGTGTGTGTGTGTGCGTGTGTGTGTGTGTACACTACTAAATGTTTTGTTTCTATAAAACATAAGAGGTATGTTCGTATGCCAAAGGTCAATCTGACATATAACAAGAAGAACCTCTGACATAAGTTCTCTAATCAGCCACTATATTTTACAGTATGATGATAATGCTGGTCTAATTGGATTTGATACAATAATATATTAATTATTTCAATCATATTTTTTCATGTATATAATGATATAAACAGTATTTCAATTCTCTTTTGGAATTTCTAGCTACATTATTTACAAAACATCTCAATTCTGAGACTAATCTGACTCAGTTCTTCTTGTTTCTTTTCATGATCCTTGCTATTTTATGTTATGTGGGTAAAAATTCACAAAAACCCTACAGGGGGCTGGGGAGACAGCTCTGTGGCACAAATGCCTTCCTGACAAGCACAAGGTCATGAGTTCGAACCCCAGTCCCACAAAAAATAAATAAAATAAAATTAAAAAAAAAACCTTAAAAAAAAAAACCCTACAGATTTATTCTAGTGTCACTACTATGACACTATCATGGAGTCCTCCACTTAGTATTGTGATGTATCACCTGTGTCACTTCCTATGAACATTATATGCTAAACAATGGAGAACACAACCATAGATCAAGGGATCCCTGAATCCCCACTGTCACAGCACATAATAAATACTTATTATCATTGAAAGATAAGGCATGTGATAGTAAAGAAAAATAGATTCATTTGGGGAAAGTGTGACAATACTGTTTCAAAGATCTAAGTTTGTAAATGGCAGAGTAATTTGAACCCACATATTCTTCTTTCATGGAGGACATAAGGCTTTCATTTTATCTTCAGAATCATGTCAAATTTTATTCTAATTGGCACCCTACTACAAGTTTCAATTTTCAATGATATTAAGTATATATAAGGGCCACCTAACACATTGTTTTAACATCATTGTCTTTTTGATATCAAAGAAGCAAGAATCATAGTAGTAGCTTGGCATAAAGTTGTATGGGAGACAATATAGTTATCATTTCTGGAAAATGAGCTCAAAATTTTTGTAATGAAGCTTAAGCTTGTAATGAAGCAAATGTTTCGGACTATAAATTTTGTTAGGAGTTGTATTTTTGTAAAACATTCTAGGCCACCATTTCAAAATATAGTATTAACAAAAGTTGCTAAAATATTAATCCTTACAATACTAGGGACATCTCCTGTAAAAATGCTTCCATTACTAATCCCTTCACAGAAAGTTTGTGCTAGTCTGAATTAACAAATCAAAAAAAAAAGCAAAGTTGTAGGGGCTGGGGAGATAGCTCCGAGGCACAAGTGCCTGCTGAGCAAGTGCACGGTCGTGAGTTCGAACCCTGGTCCCACCAAAAAAAAAAAAAAAAAAAAAAGCAAAGTTATGATATTTCCAAATTCCTCAACATTAATTTTCCCAACTGTCATTTTTCAATTATCTTTAGCTCTTACATTGTCAAAGGTGTTTGTGTTAAACACCTCACAATTTTATAATCTCAAATGACCTACATCATGACAGTGCATACCTTCCTTTTCCCCCTGCATGAACACAAATACACACACACACACACACACACACACACACACACATGCACACACACACACAAGACTATATCTCAATGACAGATATTTGCTTGTATTTCTTCTCTATAAGAGGCAATATATTTTATTTCTGAATAATATTGCTAAATACTTTTAGAGACAAAAAGTAGTAACATATTTATTATACATAAGAAATAAACATAAGACATTTTCCATCTATTTTTCATGACAACAACATCAGGAGAATTTTTTCTGATGTACTAAAAGCGTAGGATACTGTAAGTTTCTGTAACTACAGAAAATTTACATTTCTAATACAGTTTATTAGATAATATCTCAGAATCACAGACAGGCAGGTAAGCACCACCACTAATCTTCCTACAATGTATCCTTGTTTGCTGCTGCATTTGAGTTTGACGTATTATCATTTTAAGATTCTATCTGCTATTGAATCTTCTTTAGCTCTGGATTGATGGACATTTTTGTTTTAGTTTTTGCGGTTCTTTTCTGGTCGTGGGGTCAAACTCAGGATCTCACCCTTGCCAGGCAGACACTGTGTCTCTGACTGCTGATGATCCTCTTATCATTTCCTTTTGCTATCTTTTCTTCTTGACTTTTTTGTGTGAATGGATATTCCATGTATTTCAAGGTTGTTTCCTGAGGTTTTTGGTGCTCTCCCTAGTGCCTGCTCGTTAGGATGATTTTTGCTTATTGTCAGCTGTCTGCAACCTGGCCATGGTGAATTACAGGGAGGGTGCCTGCTTCCAGGTGCTGTGGGACCAGGGAGAGTCTCCCCAAAGCTGCAGCGCAGAATCACCGCAGTCCTTTCCAGATATACAGTGAAGGTAGAAAGGCGAATACAACATGCTTAGGATTCTACTCGCTCCTCATCGCACATACAGGTCTCTTTCTTCAGCATCTTGATGTTATTTCACTACATTTAGGTACTTAGTTATTACAATGTTTTTTCTCTAAGTGTCCCTACATTTATTTTTGTTACTACATATTGGTCCCACATAGTAATTACATCATGGATCATGATAACCTGAAGCCAACACACCTAATTCTATCTCTGCCCATCTTCTGGTCTCCTTCCCATTTGTATGGAAATAATACCAATCAATTCAGAATGTAATTAAGATACTTAATTGATTTCTCACAGTTATTTTGAGAGAAAAACTTAGAATAATTTGTGAGGTTTAATAGCAATAAAATTTATTTTATACAAAAATTCAAAATATATGGATATATCATGACATTAACCTCCTAGATATTTTGAGATTATTATCTTAAATGATTTATTTTGTCAATTCAGAATACAAGTTATTAAATTTAACTTATATTCCTATTAATATATCCTATTAGCTGCAGGTATGAAGTCATTGGAAACATTTTTTAGTTTAATTAAAAATGTATTTCTCAAACTTTGGATATAACACACATCACCGAACTTTATCATACTAAGTATCTTTCTGATGTTTCATTATATGAATATCTCCTATCTTAAAAATAGAAAATATATAATTTCATAAAGAAGATAATATTCTTGCCATGTAAACATTTCAGAAAGTCAAATATTAATCTGGAAAAGGGGATACCTTCACTGAATAAATTTATTCATCTCACAGCTTTTTGTCCAGTAACCCATATGATGACTGTCAACATGTATGTAAGTAGGTATAGGAGAAGAATGATGAGAATAATTTAAGATTAGCTAATAATGCACTATATCAGTGGCTTGAACAACAGTGAAATTACTAGGTGTAATAGAATTTTTGCTCTCTTACATTAATGTAAAATCAATCTGATCCACTAATAAGTTATTCAAGTCAATGGAAGCAAATTCAAGTACACCTACAGTTACAATGTTTTTCCTTCATTATTGTTAATTTCATATAGGTGTATTTTTTCTATTTTCTCCTTAAAAGTCTTTTAAAGCTCACTTCAAGAGACAATAATCACAGTGAGACCTCTGAAGCTATATTCATCAGATCTCCTCACCATTTCTTTCAGCATTGACTGAGAGCATACAACAAATGATGCACAACCTGGGGCATAGAAGGCAACCAGAGGAGAGTGGGACCATGCACTAGCCCTCCAGACACTCACTCCAGCCAGTACCCAGGCCCAGTGTGTGAACACAATCACCTGCTGGCCACAAGATCTTCATTAAAGCAACTTCCCAGGCTGACATGTGTGTGGAACTTCCTCCATCAGACAGGCCAAATGTGGAACCCTGTGGAAGACCTCCCTGCAGAGAGGCTAGAGGTAAGACCCACTCAGCTAATCAAGGAGCAGAACATCTTGCCAGAGTGGCACAGCATGTTCCTTTAAAGGGCTATAGCAGGAACAAGTGGGGCACAGCAGCCAGACCCAAGTCACACCCACCATGACAAGTTCAAATTTGGTAGGTCCACATCTGGTCCTAAGGTAAGAACTCTATCAAAGCTCTACACCAAAGGTCAGAAGGCAGCACTATACAAAATGACAAAGAGAAGGAACAAAATGCAGTCTGACACCCTGAGCCCATCCAGAACAAATGCAGAAGCAACATAGGAAAGAAATAGAATGCATGAAGCAGATTCAAAGTGCAACATAGGAACTTAAAACCTCAGTCACAAGCAGGAAAAATTGTTTGAGTGAAAGTGAAGAGTTGCAGACCTTCAAGACACTATAGCAACTAGTAAAAAGGTAAGAAAGGAACTCTTAAAAACAACTAGGATGCAGGAAAAAATAATTCAACATTTGCAAGATGATGCAAAGATGAATAACATGAGATCAATAGGCATCAATGAAAAAGAAGTCAATACAAATGATATAAAAAGAATATGGGCAGAAGTAATAGCAGAAAACTTCCCAAATGTGGGAAACATGCTGGCATTTGCATAACTGAAGCATACAGAGCTCCAAATAACATCAACCCAATTAAAACCATACCCAGACATATTACTCAAGATCCCAGAAATTCCACATAATAATAATATACAAAAAGCCATTAGAGAAAAGAGATTATATTTAAATGAAAAAAAAATCAGAATAATGGAAGATTTCTCTTCACAAACCACGAAGTCAAGAGAGCATGGAGCAGAGTATTTGAAGTCCTCCGTGAAAACAAATTCCACCACGGGGTGTTATTCTCCTCAAAACTCTTTTTCAAGTTTGATGCACATATGAAATACTTCCATGATAAAGAACAACTGAAGAATTTCATGACAACAAAGCCAATCCTAGACAGACTACTAAAAGATACTCTAGAGAGTGATCAAAATGACTACAACTCCATGAATGAAAGTGGAACGTACTCACCAAATAGGGTAAACAAACACAGGAGAAGAAAACCTATACAAAAGCAGGTATGTTTTGAAACTGTCACATTGTTATACATTGTTATTTCTTATTAAAAGTAATAAAAATAGTTTTTTTAAAAAAGCAGGTAAATAACATGTCAAGTGTATGCCAGTACATTCATTTATAACCATCAACATAAATGGACCCAATTCGCCAATTAAAAGTAATAGAATGACAGAGTGAATTAGGAAGCAACATCCAAAAATAAGCTGTAGAAGATCTCATCTATAAATTGGTTGGTTTATCTTCAAAATTTTGTCCAGCTGGTACTTTCAATGTTTCAATGATTTGAGCCTCGGGAACAAATTTGTTTCATGAATCATAAATAATACTTTGTCCTGGTTTTATGGCTTATTGACTTAGAAATAAATTTTCTACAAGATTAGAATTCAGTGTAGATGCTGCCGAAGTCCTTATCAATTTGAATGTGGGGAACTTTGAGAAATCATGTACTTTGAAAAAAGGATCAATGATGTCTGCCTAAGAAGAGTCACCTAGAAAGAAAACATTCTCTCAGGCTTTCACAGAGAGCAAACTGGTCAAACAATGGCTGTGACTCATCCATACGGCTGATACTGACAAAAGTTCTATAAAATGTTGTACATAGTTTCAAGGTAAATACTGAGGGGATTTAATTGTCCTTGTCAGATACAAAAGTTACATCTTTTGTTATATAGATGTTGCTTTAATTTGGCCTTAACCATCCAGCAGAGAAGTTTAACCATTCGACATAAAAAGTAAAATCAGATTAGTATGCTGAGCTGTAAAAGGCTCAAGTCAATAGCTTCTGACAATGCCAATTCTGCTGATAATTCACTACTATTATGGAATATTGGACTACATATACAACTACTTTATCCTAGCTCAATGAAAAGAAATATTTGTACCAGTAGTATTTAGAAAAATTATCATGTCTGCATCTTGTACTCTGAATAACTACTATGAAGACAACAATATGCATTCTATTAATTGTGGTTACCCTACTAATGTATTTTGAAAATTGTTTCATTGTTATTTATTAAAAGTAATAAAATTATAAAAAATAAAAATAAGTAAAAATAAAACAGAAAAAATTACAAGTGACACAGAATTTCACTTAACAAAGTAAAAAAAATGTTAAAGGTATTCTATATTGTATGTCTTAGTTTTGGAATACAACTATAAAATAAATGTGGATGCCTTGTTCTCAAATTCTGTAATTATTTTAAAGAAAAAGTCATTTAAATCACATTCCTATTGTTAAATTATAAATTCTTTTCTAATTCTAGTGAAGTATATAAGAAAACTAAGATATCTTACTGGTAAATATCAATTGTTGTATTATGTTCCAAATATTTCTTTTTTTTTTTTTTTTTTTTTTTTTTTTTTTTTTTGAGACAGGGTCTCGCTATGCAGTTCAGGCTGGCTTTGAGCTCACTTTTGTAGCCCAGGCTGGTCTCGAACTTGCACCAATCCTCCTGCCTCAGCCTCCCGAGTGCTGGGATTACAGGCGTGAGCCACCACGCCCGGCCCAAATATTTCTTTAAAATGGGTATTTAATTGATAGATCTTCATTTGGCCTCTGAACTGCTCCTCGATTTTGAATTTTTTTGTATTAATTATACAATTATTTGTATTATTTATAATTTATAATTAATTATTTGTATAATTTATAATTAATTATTTGTATTATTAGGCTTGGATTTTTATTATGTATCTTTTACTGTTTTCATGTGAAAATACGTTCTCTTGTATTTATCATTCTTCTGTTTTCAAACTGCTGTGGTCTGAAATTTCACATTTCTTGTTATTTGTTAAATCCTAAATTCATAAGAGTAGGTTTCAGACTAATGTTCTTGATCCTTCATTTTATTGTTTAATTCAATGAGACTTTTTGATGTGTGTATATGTGACATCCATCACAATCTTTACTGCTCTCTATGACTTCAATGGTATCAAAGTTTTGAGCATAAGACATTTTTATTTTATATAAGAAATTAAAATAACAAATAGAAAAAAAGATTTTAAAAATTTTAAAAGAGAAAAGAACAAGTAAACTTGGGAAAGTTATGATGCCAATACATGAAAAAATATGTTTTAGATGTACTTTTGAGCTTCTAATATGATAAATATTGATAGATATAACTGCTGATATGCTGGAAATATGGCTCTCAAAATTATCTAGTGGTGCTCCTTTCCAAGATGATGACAAAAAGAAGGAACAACGGTCGTGCCCAAAAGGGCCGCGGTCATGTGCAACCTATTCGCTGCACGAACTGCGCCCGGTGCGTACCCAAGGATAAGGCCATTAAGAAGTTTGTCATTCGGAACATAGTGGAGGCCGCCGCCGTCAGGGACATTTCCGAAGTGAGTGTCTTCGACGGTTATGTGCTTGCCAAGCTGTATGTGAAGCTGCGTTACTGTGTCAGTTGTGCCATTCACAGCAAAGTGGTCAGAAATCGATCTCGTGAAGCCCGCAAGGACCGAACACCTCCACCCCGATTTAGACCTGCTGGTGCTGCCCCACGACCTCCAGCAAAGCCTATGTAAGGATCTGGGTCTGAATGGACTGAAGAAAACTCTGAGAAAAATAATAAATTGAATGTTATACTTAAAAAAAATTATCTAGTGGTTTTTTAGAGTTTTGCTTGATCAAAACTTGCTTATCTATATAATCACTTTAATGAAATTCCTCATGTATTTTACAATGCAAGCAATGAAAAATTAAATTATACTGGAAATATAAGAATAAAAATGAAAGTGTTTTAAGCTGCTACATACAACGTTAAACTTTAGAAAAATTTTTAGAACTTAAAACTCAGGAAACACACATTTCTAAAAAGAAGCAAGGTGTCTTCATTTCTCTTCCCCATCCCTTGACTATGTCTTTCATTTTACAAGTTTTTAGTTCTTTGTGTATTCAAGAAATCAGCCTTCTGTCCAAGACGTAGCTGAAAAAATCTCCCATTCTGTAGCTGGTTTCTTCACTCTATAGACTGATGCTTTTGCTGTACAGAAGCTTCTCTGGCTAATCTAATCCCCTTTTGTGGCTTTTACTGCTTTTTCTTGTGTGGTGGAGGGTCTGTTTAAAACATCCCTTTCTACACCTATGTGTTTAAGTGTTTTACCTATTTTATCTTCCATAAATTTTGTTTCTGCTTTAATGTTTACATCTATGATCTGATTCGATTTTAGTTTGGTATATGATGAGAGAGAAGGGCCAGCTTCATTCTTTTGCAAACAGATAACCAGTTTTCCCAACCCCATGTGCTGTACATGCTGTCTTTCTTCCAACACTTCCTTTTGGTCACTATGTGAAAGATCAGGCCATTATATGTGTCTGCTGGGGTTTCTATGTCTCGACTCTGTTCCAGTGATGGACATGTCTGTTTTTGTTTCAGGCCCATGCTGGTTTTATCTCTATTGCTCTGTAGTATAGCTTGAACACAGGTATTTTTATGCCCCAGCTTTGCTCATATTGCTCAGAATTACTTTTGATATTGTAGGTCTCTTCTGGTTTCATATGAGTTTTAGAATTGTTTTCTCTACATCTGTAAGGTATACTATTAGTACTTTGCAATTACACTGCATCTATAGAATAGTTTTGGAAGTATGACCACTTTGACTATATTAGTTCTACCTTTCCAGGAGGAGAGACATCCTTCCATTTTGTGATGCTGTCTTCAATCTCTTTCAGCACACTGTAGTTTTCTTTGCAGAGGGTTTTCACTTCCTCATTTAGATTACTTCTCTCAGGGATGAAACCTACTGATCATAATGTATGAATCTTTAGATAATGTGCTGCATTTTATTTGCTAATATCTACCTCATGATTTTTGCATCTATGTTCATTAAGAATATTAGCCCATGATTCTCTATTCTCTCTCTCTCTCTCTCCCCCTCTCTCTCTTTCTCTGTCTCTCTCAGGTCTCAGGGTCCTTGTCTTGAATCCAAGTCACACCTGCTTTCATAAATTAGTTTGGGAGCACTCCATCCCTTTAAATATCTTCGAAGAGCTTAAAGAATATTGGTAATAATAGAACCTTAAAGGGGCTATAGAATTCAGCCGTGAAAGCTGGATGTGGTGGCACATGCCTGTAATCCCAGCACTTGGGAGGCTGAGGCAGAAGGATTGGTGCGAGTTCAAGACCAGCCTGGGCTACAAAAGTGAGCTCAAGGCCAGCCTGGACTTCATACAGACCCTGTCTTAAAAAAAGACAAAAAAAAAAAAAAAAAAAAAAAAAAAAAAAAAAAAAAAAAAAAAAAAAAAAAAAAAAAAAAAAAAAAAAAGAATTCAGCAGTGAATGTCACAGGTCCTGTGCTTTCATTATTTGGTATATTCTTTATTACTGAACTAATTTCATTGCTTGCTATTGAGTTGTTAAGCCTATTTTTGTCTTCTTGGCTTAGTTTTTGGTAGCTTGTATTTGTCTCAGAATCTGTCTATTTGTTCAAAATATGCTAATATAATTTTTTAAAGTAGGTACTATTTTCTGTACTTCAACAGCTTCTGTTATGATTGTACTTTGTAATTTCTAATTGCATTAATGAGAGATTTTTCTTTTTCTCTTAGTGAATTTGGCCAAGGGCTTCCTATTTTAATTTTTCTATCACAGAATCACTTCTTGTTTTCATTGATTCTTTTTGTTGTTGGTGGTGGTTCTTTCAGTCTCAATTTCATTGGTTTCTGTTCCCATCTTTAAAATTTCCCTTACTAATTTTGGCTTGGGTTTGTTTTGCTGTTGTTTCTCATTTTCATAATGTTATTTATTTGGGTTTGCCTGTTTTCCAAATGTGTGCACTGATTACAGTGAATTCTCCTCTCTGGACTGCTTTCATAGTGACCCAGAGGTTTCCCTAACTAGCGCAGTCACTGTCCTTAAAGGCTATAATTTTTTAATTGCCCCTTTGATTTCTTCTGTGACCCGATGGTTATTTAGGAGTATGATGTTAATTTTTCCAGGAGCATTTGCCTTTTCAGAAATTCATCTGTTGTTGATTTCTATGTCAACGGCACAGTGACCTGATAATATCAATTATTGTATATTTACTGAATCAGGTTTTTTGTGAACTAGTATGTGTTGTAGTTTTGAAAAATACAGTGGACCATAGTCTGCTGAAAAGAACGCATAGCCCTTTTATAGAAAGGTGGGATATTTGTCATTGATCTACTATAGTTCCATATACTTAAGGATGTGGTTAGCTCTGAAATTTCTTTGCTAGTTTCCTATTTACGTGATCTGCTTCTCTGTGAATGTTGGGTGTTAAAATTTCCTATTATGCTTGTGTTAGAGTTTATTTGATCTTTCAAATTCAATGGTCTTTATTTTATAAAAGTAGCTATTCTAATATTCACGATTATATATGTTTAGAAATGTTATTGCTTCTTGTAGAATTGTTCCTTAAACTAACTTATAGTGACCTTCTTTGTCTCCTCTAATTAGTTTTAATTTGAAGTTTACCATCTCTGATATTACAATTGCTACCCTCACTTGCTTTCAGGGTTCTAGAGGATGAAATATCATTATCAATCTTTTAATTGTAGTTCTTGAGTATCATTTTTGTTTTATTTATTTTAATTTATTATTATTATTATTATTTTTAATTTTATTTTTTTTGGCAGTACCAGGAATTGAACTAAGGACCTTATGCTTACCAGGCAGGCTTATTCGACATGAGTACCATTTCTGTATTAAATGATACTTTTTAATGTATTCAGTACAGGATCTACAAGGTTTCACTACACAAAATCAGACTCATAGTGATCCTTTCTAGTTCTCAGTCTCCCAAGTGCTGGGATTACTGGCACATTCCATTACACCCGGTCTCATTTGCCCTCTCAGGAGGTCCCTGGGACCAGCACGGCAGGCCAGGGATTGAACCTCCAGCCCCTGTATCTGCCTAAGCAGGCACTTAATATACTGAGCTATCTTGACTGAAACAGATCATTGGATTCCATTTTATGAGCCAGTCCAACCATTTGCATCTTTTGATTGGAAAAGTGATACCATTAACTTTGAGAGATGTTACTAAAGATGTGTAGGTTATTTACTATTGTTGCCCTCTCTCTCTGTTGGTGAATCTTTTTTCCTTCCCTAAGTTTTTGTTGCTGTTTATTTATTGACTTCATAAATTTTTTCTGTGCTTTTAACTGTGTCTAATCCATTGTTTCTGTCAAGGATATTCTTTAGTATTTGCTCTAAGAATGGGCTAGAATTCTTACATCTTCTGAGTTGATATTTTTAGAGAAGTATTTCATTTCTCTATGTATTTTGAAGGATAGCTTTCCTGGGTAAGTTAATCTGGGTTGGGAGTTATTTATAGGGCTTGAAATACTTTGCTCCAAGCTTTTCTGATCCTCAGGGATTGAGTTGAAAACTTTCTGTAGTCCTTGCTCGTTTACCCACATAAGTTTTCCTTGTGCCCTTTAAGATTCTGGATTTTTTCTAAACATCTGTGAATTTAACAGATACTTCACAGAGGAATAAATACAAATGCTAAGAAGATATATGAAAAAAATATGCTGCATCTCTAGCCTCTATAAGAATGCAAACTAAAATAACTGTAAGATTCCTTCTTATTCCAGAAAGAATGTCTATCATTAGGAAATCAAACAACAACAAATAGATGTGGCTATGGAAAAAAGGAACCATCACTGTTGGTGGGAATGTAAACTAGTATAGTCATTATGGAAATACTATGGAGATTTCCCAGAGAATTGAAATTAGAAATTTCATATGAGTCTGGTATCCCCTTGCTAGCAATCTTCCTGAAAGAATTTAAGTCAATATTCCACTGTAATACTTGCATAACAATCTTTATAGCAGCAAAATTCACACTAGATAGATCCTGAAGTCAGCCTGTGTACCCATCAACAGATGATTGGATAAAGAAACCTGGTATCTATATACAATCAAATACTAGTTGGCCATCAAGAATGGTAAATGTGAGTCATTTGCAGAAAAGTCGATGTGGCTGAAGAACATAACATTGAGTGAAATAAGTCAGATATAAAATCTTAAATACCATATGACACCTCTCATCTGAGTTAGGCACAGTAAAATAAAATGATAGAAGATACATAAAAAGGGACAGTGTGGCAGACATTTGTTTATAGAAAAATGATTGAATGGAATTGGAAGTTGGTGAAGAGGAGAAGAAGAGTTAGTGAAGAGAATAATGATGTGCCATGTACATGAATCTAATAACCTCAATTAATGCAAACACTGTGTGCCATAACATGCACTAAGACAAATAATATGAAAAAAGGTGTAGGGAAACATGTTGGTGGAGCAGTGAACAAAAAGGAAATAAGAACAGAAAGAAACAAGCTATAGAATGTATATGTCCCCACTTTCAGGATGGTTGTAAACCACAAATTGCAAATATGTCCTAAATATATACATAATAAACTAAAATATAAGCAAAGGTATAATTCTCCAAATTATGAGAGCAACTTAATGGTAAATCGAATATCTGTAAGAACTCATCCTATTAGCCATTTTCCCCTTGCTGGGAGGAAAAAAAACACACTTGACATGGGCAACTTAAAGGACAAGAGGTTTATTTTGGCTCAGGTTTCAGAAAGCTGAGGCTTGGGGGCCAGGCAGGATGGCTCAGTGGTTAAAGCGCCTGCTTAGGAAAGCTTGGGCAGCTGCAGGGATCGCGGTTCGATCCCCGGCACCACACGCTGTGCCAGCCCTGCCCTCAGGGCAGGCTGAGCCGGACATAAAAATAAATAAGCAAACAAACAAAAGTTGTGAAACAAGAAAAAAAAAAAAGAAAGCTCAGGCTCTGGCTGGTTGGTTCCAAGGTACAAATGACATCGCAGAAGGCATGGTGGAGGAAAGCCATGATGTGGAGAGAGGAGAAGGGAGGAGGTGGGGCAAGAATGCAGCTCTGGCACTCCAGGTCTTTACGTAGTGATGTAGTGATGCTTCTCTGGCAGGCCCTACTTCCTAACAGCACATTCAGCTATAGATTCACTCATTGCCGAGAACAGTTCCATTATCCAATCACCTTCCAAAAACCCACTCTGGACACATGAAATGTGTAGGGAATACTTTTTATGTAAACCCTAACCCTCACTATGTGCATTAATATTAAGAACAGTAATGTAAATGAACACATCCTTTGAGGATACAATGCCATACGGAAATTATAGTATTTCCAAATCCAATCACCTCATGTTTCTCTTATAGAAAAAATGCTGAGTAGAATTGTATTCCCACAAAATTCAAGTGCTGCAGGCTTTACTTCCGTCATGACTATTTGGAATGAGCAATTGATTTGCCTTAGATGAAGTCATAAAGATGGGGCACTGATCTAATAAGATTAATGTACTTAAAAGCAATGTTGGAGCTATCAGACACTTTGCATGTGACGATATAAGAAGCCAACCTTCTGCAAGGGAGAGAGAATGCTATCACCAGGAGCACTGATGAGCCAGCATTTTGACAGTGGATTTTTTCAGTCTCTGCCATGGTAAGAAATGCTTATCTGTTGATTAAAGTTCTACAGTCTATGATATTTTGTCAGACTTCAAATGCTTTAGTCTTCACTTTTCATAGGATTCTAACATGTCTGGTTCTACAGTGTGCAAATTTATTTCAAATAGAAACATGGTAATCTGAAAAATGAGGCAGAAAGTTGCCAGTCTGGAACACTTATCCCAGTGAGAGGTACAGCAGGAAGGTTAGAGGATAGAGTAGAGCAGGTAAAGATCATCATGACAATTTCCAAAGCCCAGCAGTGTAGGACTATTATGAATGGAATAAAATAAAAATACACACAGGATACCGCTAGGGCATCCTATTTTATTATAGGAGGAAAGGGATGGAATTTTAGACCATTTATGAAGTTACAGGGGGTTAAATCTCAATTTTCTTTACAGAATTATCTTAAATAAGAATCTGAACTTACCTGAGACAACATTTTCTATAGTCTAAGATATAATCCCTTATCCCCAAATTAATTTTCTCAAAAAAGACTGCTTGTGCAGGTCAGAGGGTATACCTGTACTGGTAGCCTGCAAGAACGTCTCAGGGGCTCTTGGTGTCCTTCTTCCCTCTATTCCCCCACAACAGCATACCACAGTTGGCATATCTGACCAATGGGATGTGCTCCAAATGCCATTATGACGTGAGGTCATATTTATGACAGTTCATACAGGACACTACAGTTTCCAGCTTTAATATCTTCCTCCTTGCTCCCTCTCTTGTTGATCTCTCAGAAATATTTCTTCTCCTTCTCTCTCCTCCTCCTCCTCCTCCTTCTCCTCCTCCTTCTCCTCTTCCTTTTTGTCCCCCTTGACCTCCTCATCCTCGTCATCTTCCTCCTTCTCGTCATCCTCCTCCCTTTATGAAGACCACTGTGGAAAACCCCGCATAGCAAAAAGTCATCTACCAATGGTGTCATGACTGGAAACGCATCTTTCTGTCCCACTGTCACATCTAGAATATTGCTGCAATAGATAATAGTTTGCCTGTAGCATCATAAAGATTTTTTGCCAATAATACCTAGCTAATCTATTCACAATCTTCTGACACAAGAAACCCAAGAGATAGGTAGAAAAGGTTTACTGTTCAAAATCCCTAAGTTTTGAAATGATTTTTAATGTAGCAATAATTAAATGCACAACCTTTGTAATCTGGAAATAGTGTGGTGTCATAATAAACACCCTATATATAGAATCAGTTTTGAAACAGCAAGAAGTAGCTAAAAGAGGTATATGAAAGTTTTAAACCAACTTTTAGAAAAAAAATGTTGAGACTTTGAAGGACTACCTAGAGAGTGTGGCACACACCTGTAATTCCAGCACTTGGGAGGCTGAGGCAGGAGGATCGGTGCAGGTTCGAGATCAGCCTGGCCTACAAAAGTGAGCTCAAGACCAGCCTGAACTGCACAGAGAAACCCTGTCTCAAAAAGACAAAAAAAAAAAAAAAAAAAAAAAAAAAAAAAAAAAAAAAAAAAAAAAAAAAAAAAAAAAAAAAAAAAAAAAAAAAAAAAAAAAAAAAAAAAAAAAAAAAAAAAAAAAAAAAAAGAGTGATAAAGAAAGAGAAAAGTTTGATTGAAACTAAAGGAAAGAGTACTCATGTTCAAAATCACTATTGCCTGTAAAAATTTGAACCACAGGAAAACTGAGTAACATAGCTAAGATTTCTAGCTAGAATATTAAGCATACTTCTTGTTTATATTCCTGCTGTTCAAAATAAAGTATTGAACTTCCTATTATATAAGAAAACTATATAATATTTACACATGTAGGTCTGGTTTATTTCACTTATGAGTTTATGTTCAAGATGCATCCACTTATATACAAAGACTTTGTATTTATCATTCTTTATAGCTGAGTAATACTCTGTTGTATAAAAACACCACATCTTTCTCTTCAGGTGATGGGAATTCTGGTTGTTTCCAAGATTATATATCACTATGGTATGATGTTTTCAGTTCTTCTGGGAAAATTCCAAGTAGGCGGATAGCTGGATTGAATAGGATTTGCAATCCTAGGTTTTTTAAGGAGTCTACACACTGTTTTCCATAATGGTTGCACCAGTCTGCATTCCCACCAGCAGTGGAGAAGAGTTCCCTTTCTCACACAGCCTCTCAAACATTTGTTGTTGATTTATTTCATATAATCTCCCTAGTGTAAAAACTCAAAAGAATAAATAAAATGGAAAGATATAACACAGTTAAACGGAAATCAAGAATTTAAGGATTAAACAACAAGACACAGCAAGCAGAAAAGTTAGGAAACATGGCATGGGAAAATCTATGCACTTACATACACAGGATCATTAAGAAAATGGCCCTAAGAATCTCCAACAGGTTTTTGAAACTAGCAGTAGGTTGGTAGAATTCTGACTCTGATTAACTAATATGTTAATTTCTTGGAAATAAGCAATGATGTTGAGGACAGCAATGTGTGATACTAAAACCATGCCTGGAATGCCTGTCATTCTGGTTTTCTGGATATGTGCTACTTCTAATGTCATATCAATTATTGCTGTACTCTGTTCTCAAGTAAATGTCTGAAACAAAAATTTATAAAAGATAATAAAAGAGAATAAGAGACAAGAAAAAAATGCCATAGAATTGACCTGCTTCAATTATATATATGGTTAGAGTCCTAAATTTCTGTGTAAAATGAGTAATTTTTTAATCACATTCTATAGGGATTTATTTGAATATCAATGTTTGGTGGAAGATACTGGTTCCATGCTAAGTCTAAGGAATTTGATATTGAGAAGGACAGTAATGTTATTCTCAAGTGCTTATGTTATAGGGTAATAATATCACTAAGCTTCTCTTCTGGAAGGTTAACAACTTAAGTTTGCAGACCAAAAATTAGAGAAAAACAAGGGCTACCATGATAACCAATATTTTGGCCCTAGCACTTCTAGGCCAGTGAGTACACAGGACATAAGAGAACCTGTACTGCAACCTCCCCTAACTCAGTGCTGTCTCAAATTTTCTGTTCAAGGAGAACAGAAGAAGCCATTAGTGTGATACTGTCTCAGTTACTCTTCTCTTGTTGCTGGGACAAGAACCCAACATTTAAAATGAGTGAAGGAAAGGTTTGTTTAGCTCATAGTTACTGGAGGTTTCAGTCCACACTCAGCTGGCTCCAAAGCAGAGTGGCACATGGCAGAGCTAATCTTTCTTGGCAGCAGCTAACAGCAACAGTGCAGGGAGAGGTAGCAGCAGCTCAAGTAGCTAACTTCTCTTCCTTCCTTATATTGAAATGCAAATCGCCTGCCCCAGGGGAGGTGCAGCACCCATTCTCACAATAATCAATTACAAATTCCAGGGGCTGGGGAGATAGCTCCGAGGCACAAGTGCCTGCTGGGCAAGTGCAAGGTCATGAGTTCGAACCCTGGTCCCACAAAAAAAAAAAAAAAAAAAAAAAAAAAAAAAATTCCAGAAGCTGCCCCATGACTGCAGGAGGCTTTGGGGGAACACCTATACAAAAATCATAACATTTTGCCCCTAGACCCCAAAGACTCCTGCACATTCCTTTACGCAAAAGACATTCTAGTCCATCTGTAGCAGTTGCCAAAGTCCCAACAGTTTCAGCATTGCAGAAAAGTCCAAGTCACAAGTCTCTGTGAACCCCTATACAAATGAAGTTAAATACATCCAACATTCAAAGACACAAAACAAACATTACCATCCAAACAGGTACACACAGCAGGATACAAAACAATAGGACCAACACAAGTGCAAAATCCAGAAGGCCAAACATTAAATCATGTAGGTCCTTGTGGAACATTTGAAGTAACCTGTGACAAATTGTAAGCTCCATGTGTTTCCACTCCTATATCACTCTTGGTAGTTGTAGCTCTCATGGCTTTTTCTCTCAGGATGGCTTTGCTCCCTCTTTGCAATTTCCCTTAGACAGTCCACATTCCTGGCTTTTCCAAACTTGTGGAGTTTCCACTGAATAGGCTTCTTACTCACAGCTTTATATACTGCCCTCTCAGGGGCTCAATGCCTGGCCTCCAAAGCCTTTTTCCGAAATTGAGGTGGAAGCCTTCTTAAACTCAGCACTCCTGAATTCTCAGAGTGACTAAAACCACTGCCACATGGATGATGCCAAGGTCTGCTACCAGCTGGAACAGTAGCCAGGCTTTCCTTTCCCTGGGCTGTAGGGATCAGTTCCCTGCATTGTTGAGCACTCTGACCCTGATTCAGTGGAATAAATTCTCCATGTTAGTTTCATTCTGAAACCTAGTGGGGCCCCTGTCATTCTGGAACAAAGGGCTCAGTGACTTTTCCCTCACAGCAAAGTCCCTGACCTTTGCAATTCTGAGGCTGCAAAGGGGGGAGACCTGCTATCTCCTGTGATGTCCTCAGGTCATCTTTTCTGTTCTCTTTTTCCTTCTCAGCAGTGAAGATCCTCTTGATACAAGGGAAAAAAAAAAAAAAAAAAAAAAAAAAAACTGATTCTGGATAGATGACCTCCAAAATGATATAGGGGAAAAATGATCCCCAATCTGAAAAGTACCTGGGGAAGTTCATGTTCTCAAACTGCAGAATAAATTTTAAGAACAAACGGAGGTTATGAGCAGAATAGTTTTATTAGATAAAAGAAAGCTCCTGTCCAAGAGAGGAATGGGAGGGGGGCGTCCTGAGTTGGTGCTCCCTAGAATCTGTCTCTTCCAGAGTCTTTTATAGAGAAAGACCACATGGCGAGGTGGGTCTAAAGTTGTGGAGAAAACTTGGGAACTCGCTTAGGTGGGTATGAGGTGGGACAAAAACTATGGTCAACCACTGAGAGTACAAACACCATTGCTCAGGTAAAATAGATGAAATCCAGTCTCTTCCTGTTGGGGGTTGGGTTAACGACCCAATTGGGCTCTTTCAAAGTGATTGATACCTACTTAGAATCTCAATCCCTGATGAGAAAAAGAGAATAAGAGATAAGAAAAAGATGCCATGGGATTGACCTACTACAATTTTATATATGGTTAGATTCCTAAATTTCTGTGTCTGTCTCTAGATGTAAAGTCATTTTTCCTTCCATGTCATCCTTCAGGGCCTGGCTCTGTCTAACTGCCAATAATATTTCTATCTAATTTAGCTACCTACAATACTCTTAGCTCTATCTTTGCAGTCCACAACTTTATTGGTGCTTCCTTTTGGGTCAAACACAACATTTTGAGCCATCTTGTCGGGCTTCTTGCTTTTGATTTTCAAAATAAATCTGGCTAAAAGCCCCTAATAACAGCCATGCTGCTGCCTCAATATTTAGCTGCTTCAAAATACCTTTTGAAAGATTGATCAGTCCACCATGCTTAAACTCAGTCTCAGGTAAAGTCTCTAGACATGAGCAAAATGCAGACAACTTCTCTCCCAAGTGAAAACGAATGATCCGGAGTTCAACAATCAATGCAGTCCTTCTCAAGAGAAACCTCCCCAGCTGGGTCTTTTTTTTTTTTTTAAGAATTTTATTTTATTTATTTATTTATTTATTTATTTATTTATTTATTTATTTATTTATTTATTTATTGTTTCAGAACTTTTGTTTGTTTATTCATTTGTTTTTATGGCCGGCTCAGCCTGCCCTGAGGGCAGGGCTGGCACAGCATGTGGTGCCGGGGATTGAACCACTGTCCCTGCAGCCGCCTAAGCTTTCCTAAGCAGGCAGTTTAGACCACTGAGCCATCCTGCAGGGCCCCCCAGCTGGGCCTTTACAGGCAGGATTTCTATCAGCCTTCTGGTCTGAGCTCTGACCAGAATCTCCCCTACAGAACAACTGAAGCTTTTCCAGCTCTTCACAAATAGGGGACCTCTCCAAACCTTTCCTATCTCTTCCCATAAGCCATTCCCAAAAACTTGTAATCCAGTCAGATTAGTCACAGCAATGACCCCACTCCTGTGGCATGAAATTCTGTTTTAGTTACTCTTCTCTTGTTGCTGGGACAAAGAACTGACATTCATAATTAGGGAAGGAAAGGTTTATTTAGCTCACAGTTTATTTAGCTGTCAGGTTTCAGTTCATACTCAGCTGGATCCAAAGCAGAGTGGCACCTGGCAGAGGGCAACATTTCATGGGGAAGGCTAAGAGCAAGAGTGCAGGAAAAGGAAGCAGCAGCTCAAGCAGCTAACTTCTCTTCCTTCCTTATATTGAAATACAAATCGCCTGCCTCAGGGGAGGTGCAGCACCCATTCTCACAATAATCAATTACAAGTTCCAGAAGCAGCTCCAACTCTGCATGAGGCTTTGAGGGGACCCCAAACGCAAACCGTAACAGATACTAAAGATTATTTGTTAAGATTTCAAAACATCATCAGTGGTGCTCATTAGCCATTAGTAAGTACTAAATTACTATTTCATCAGAAATAATTCTGTGAAATATACATCTATATCTATAGCATCTATATACCTACACCTATATCTATATCTATATGTATATGTATGTCTATATAGGGAGGAATTTATGTCCTTCTAAGAAGTGTGCAGAGTCTCTTGTTAGGCAAAATTAGAGAGAGCACTTTTAAATCAGGGTAGGTCTCCTGCTATAAGCTTGGTTCATTTCTAGCAAATTTGTACATTGGAATCCTAGTCCTCAGTGTGGCAGTGTGACTATGTGGTGGGCTGTTTAAGTGGGAAGGAGATATTAGGTCACAGAAGATGTTGACCTTAGAAGAGTCACACAGCCAAGGGATTCTGCTTAGTGTCTTATTGGGTGACCTTATGATTGCTTCCTATCGCTGTGTTCTGTCTGTGATGTCCTCTGACCTAGAATGACATATCCAAGATGTTTTTTGCCAAAGGCCAAATTCATGGGCCAACTTAATTTTGGACTTTCACCCCTCAAAACTGTACTAAACAAGCTTCCTTTTGTAAACCATTCAGCCTTAGGTATTTTGTTATCAATGTACAACTGACTAACACAGGAGATTACAAAACCTATTCAGTGAGAACACATGTTATCTTCTCTATAAAGAAAGGGCGACATCAAGACATAAACCAACATAAGAGGCCAAAATCCAAAGGCATAAGAAGCGTCTGAGACAAGAGACAGAAATTTGTGATACTAAACATCTTAACATTTGTCCAGCCAATGTTTAGACTTGCTGTGTATGTCATTGTGCCTTCTATGTTCTCTTCTTTTAGACAGGAATGGCCTTGGAAATTATCCTTGGTCAACTTCACCCTTTTAGGGGAGGCGTTTGTGGGACAGATAGCTTGACTACATAGTGGTAACTACATACCTGCACTCCAGGTATGTAGATATGAGATGCAGACCCCAAACAGATGCTTTAAGGGGATGCAGATTTTGGTGGCCCTTGAAGGTGATGACAGCACTGTTTCAATGTGAGGTTCTGTATTTTTATGCTTAAAGGATATTGAGACTAACCTCCAATAGAGTCCATCACAATTTCACCTCATTCCTACTCATATTACCTCTCCCATTCCTAGGTTGGTCTCTGTGGCAAATAGAATACTGCAATAGACAGAACACATTTTGAGAGCAATGTGTATGTTACTGTATTAGAATTCCATTGATACACAACAAATTCCTACAACTTATTAGTGGTTTAAAACAATGTGAGCTTATTATTACATAGTTCCGGAGGTCAGAAGCCTTTATAAGAACAGCCAGTTGTTTCTCTTTTCTGCATTTCTCAAACCTAAAAGTGAAGGTGTCATAGGGAGGTTTAATGAGAGGGGCTCAGAAGAAGCCACCCACTCAGAACAGAGACAGAACATTGTTTCTTGTGGCTACAGAACAAAGCCTTCTAGTTCCTTCCTGTCTGTGAACCTGAGGCTTCTACAACTACAAAAGGCCTATTTTCTGTTCTTATGAGTGGGCCCACATCCCAGAGCCAGAAATAACATGTCAACTTTTTTTCACCTTTGGAATTTCTCTGACATCTTCTGCTATACCCCTTTAGCTCCAATGGAAAAAACATATTTCTCTGGCTATTTGATCAGATTTTATCCCCTTTCCTGTAATTTAAAATAATCCCCCATTTCAAAGACATTAACTAGTAATGCAGCAAATGCAAATTTATCTTTATGTATACTAATATAAACAGAGGGTTCAGAAACTAAGGAAAGAAAAATAGTTATTATTTCAAAACTATACATTAGAATGATCTGTTATGAAGGAGTAGATACCTAAACAGTCAGTTTGCTACAGTCAGTTTGCTATGGGTCCAACCAACTCTAAACTAAAAATATTAGAAAAATAATTATACCCATACTGAACATGTAGAAACTTTATCTCTTATTGTCTAAAATGTATAATTTATTGAGTCATGCTGCATGACATATAATAAATAATATGCAGATAACAAAGTTACAGGAGGTTCTATATAATCTGCATGTGAACAGTCATTTATGAAGATATTACAACATAAATGCATTTTATAGAAAAGACTGAGAACCACAGGTTATATAGTATATGCAGGGAACTAATACCTCTCTTGTGCCTTTCAAAAGATAAGCGTAATGTAAGCTTATTGTGTGTGCACCCTCACATTCACTGGGCACACTTGCTCACAAACGTGCAAACATGCACATATGCACACAAACTGCCTGTTTCTTTCCTTATTAGACATCCCAGAGCTCGCTTCTTTCTTTCTTTCTTTCTTTCTTTCTTTCTTTCTTTCTTTCTTTCTTTCTTTCTTTCTTTCTTTCGAAAAGTTAAAAAAATCTTTAACTTTTTATCCCTGAAAACACTACCACAATTTACAACATAATAAAAAGAAAGAAAAAGACAAAGCTGCAACAGGAGCTTCAGTTGTGCAGGTTGTACAAGTTCCTGTACAATATCAGGAATGTACATCTAATGTACACTACATTGCATTAATCAATAGCTGCACTTTTTGCAAACTATGGCTATGACTGTCCTGGCCAGAACGATTTCCTACTTAAGTTGTAGTAACTTTTCTGACTATGGATCATTGTTCCTTCTATGGCAAATTTTAGCGCTTTCTATAGTGCAGCTGGGAAAACTGTCTCAAAGTAACTCACTGCTTTCCTGACAACTCCTTGCTCTCTCTTCTGCTAAGAACTGTAGCCTTTTTTTTTCTTTTTAATTTCTGCTACAGTATCTACCACTTCCACTACTAAATCCATAACCATCACCATAAGGACTTCCAGAGATTCTTTCACCAAAATTTCCCCCCTTCATGGGTCCATAATTTGACTGCTATTGTCCACTGTAATTTCCAAAGTCATTATAATTCCCAACACCACCACAGTTGCCACCATCAAAATTTCCTCCTTCATCGTAAACATCATACCCTCCTCCACCACCACCATATCCACCACCTTGGTTTCCATACCCTGGTCTACCACCACCATACCCTCCTCTACTACTGTAAACAAGACCACCACCACAGTTTCCACCATCACCTCCTAATCCGTTACATCCACCTTCCTCCATAACTACCTCTGCTGCCACCTCTTCCACCACCATAACCTCTTTGACCAAGTTTTCCACCACGGCCAAAATTCCCTCCACCACCTCCAAAGTTTCCTCCATGATTCATAAAGTTGCCAGATCCACCTCCACAGCCGCTCCTTTTTGGATCCAGCAAGCTGCATCTTTGTTTAGAGAGGCCTTTTTCACTTCACAATTATGCCCATTAATAGTGCGATACTTCTGAAAAATTTTATCAACTGTGTTGTGATCACCAAAAGTTACAAAAGCAAATCCTCTTTTTTTCCTAGTCCGCCTAAATTCTATAACTTCAATTGCTTTAATCGTGCCATATTTTTCAAAGTAGTCTCTCAAATTCTATTGTTCTGTATCTTCTTTAATACCACCGACAAAAATTTTCTTCACTGTTAAATGGGCACCAGGCTTTACTGAATTCTTTCTAGAAGCAGCTCTCTTTGGTTCCATTACATGCCCATCAACTATGTGGGGTCTAACATGCATTGCTGCATCCACTTCTTGAACACAAGAGTAAGTCACAAAACCAAAGCCTCTGGAGCACTTCGAAGATCTCTCATTTCTACACAGTCTGTGAGTGTGCCGCATTTCTCAGAACGTTCTCTTAAACTACGTTGGTATTTTCAAAATTCAGGCCACCAATAAATAGCCCTCTCAACTGTTCTGGTTCTTTAGATCATGACCCTCCATTCTGAGACCAGACTCACCTTTTCCAACTTGAGTTCAATGTGGGGTATAATTTTTCTTTCCCTTAACATGAACCAACTTTATATTCCTTAATTTTCTATCATATTATTGGGCTACTTTCCACTTGTACATTACTGACTTTCATTTATTTATTTGTATTATATTTTATTTATTTATAAAGGTGGTAATGAATTTTTTTTAAGAATTCTTTATTATCATTTGTAGTTTGAAGTTCAAAAGCATGTCTTAATTAGTCCAAATCATATAATTTGATGTTAGAATTTTCTTGCATTCATTTTAGAAATATATGTTAAATTGTGAGATGCTTAAATATTTTGGTTAATATTTTGCTGTACATCTCTAGATTGTGTTAGCAAGAAATAAGAATGTGACATGTATATTTCAAATATTTTGATATCAACATTTGCTCTCAGATATTATCAGTCCATCATCTTATAAATATTCTATAAGTACATAAATAAATAGAGTTTATATTATTTGCTTTTATGGTAGAAATTTGGGATATATATATATATATATATATATATATATATATATGCAAGATATCTATGAGTAACTGTTTAGTATTTATATTTAAAATTTATAAATTTCAATTTGTTTTCCCTCTAGTCTACTGAGGATTTAACAAATAGACTGTTTGTGCTATTTCTCATTAGCATCATGGTTTTCTTTCTTTCCAGTACTAGAGATGGAATGTAGTGTTTCCTGCAGGCTAGGCAAATTCTGTACCACTGAGCTACAGCCCCAGCCCCAAGGCAGTTTTCTTAATGTTTCTTTAGATTTCCTTTTTTGTTATTTTGTAAAGAGAGTACAAATTAGAATTAAAACAGAAAATTATACAACAGATGCAGAATTTCACTTAACAAAGTAATACGAATTCCACAATACTTGTTGTAATACATAGGGTTATCTTCCAACCAATTATTCATGTTAGCAGATATATACATATAAAATTGGAAGAAGAAAGAAAAAGAGAAAGAAATATATAAGACATTAAGAAGAGAAAAAGGGAAAACAATTGAAAAAAATGAGATGAAACAAATTATTCCTTCCCCTATCCTTCCGAACTCAGTAACTATCCTTTTGAATAAGCTCATTCCTTTTCCCCAGTATCTGTTGTACCCTTCAGATTCCATTTTTCTCTTTTAGGTTCTCACATTAAGGACATAATATGACATTTGAGCATGTGAGTCTGACTTATTTCACTTAAGAGTATGGTCTCTAGTTGCATCCATTTACCAACAAAAGACTCAAATTTATCCTGCTTTATAGCTCAATAATACTCATTGTGTAAAAATACCACTTCTCCCTTATCCATTCATCAGCTGATGGACATCTGGATTGTTCCTACGATTTAGCTATGACAGATTATGCTGCTGTAAACATAGGTACACATATATCGTTGTGGTATGAGGTTTTCAGTTCTTTTGGAAATGTACTCGATGGGGGAATACTTTTGTATCTGTTTTAATGAGATTTTACTTTGCTACTTGATGCTTGATAATTGTTATAAGAGGAGTGGTGGTTAACATCAGAGTCAGTAGAGCCTGAGTAAATGGGTTCAAAGGGTTTGGATCTTAGCTCTATCTTTGGTTGGTTATGTAGAAAGGAAGTTCCTCAAGTTATCCAATTCTCAACATTTTTATTCACAAATGGGTATTCACAAAATGGGAGAGAACTAAATATTTTATAAAATGTTCTTATAAGAAGAATAGAATTTCATTCAATGTGTTTCTTGGCATGGATAAGCAAATAATCATTGCCTTATAGTATGGTTGTCTTTGTGAATTTTAAATAGTATTTGCATAACTATCTTTCCTATGCTATTTATAGTTCTTTAAAATGCAGTTTGGCATGGTATATTAACACACTTCGAGTTTTGATTGAATTTTCCCATTGCTTTGAAACTGAGCTGAGGTGATGATTGTATATGAGGTGAATCTAATTATTTATTGATATAAACTAGACTTGAAGGCTTAATCTAATATTATAACCATTAATGCTATGCTTCTCTTATTACTTCATGACTTTACTTTTGTATTTTTTTCACTTTTGAAATTTTTCTTCCCTCCATTATATTCATTTTGTTTCCCTTTCCTATAAAAATTATGAAATTATAAATAATTCTTTTTACAATTTATAAGTAAGAGTAAATGTTGTAAGCTGGGCGTGGTGGCGCACGCCTGTAATCCCAGCACTCGGGAGGCTGAGGCAGGAGGATCGGTGCGAGTTCGAGACCAGCCTGGGCTACAAAAGTGAGCTCAAGGCCAGCCTGAACTGCACAGCGAGACCCTGTCTCAAAAAAAAAAAAAAAAAAAAAAAAAAAGAGTAAATGTTGTGCCATGGAGATAGCTCAGTGTTCTAAGTGTCTGCCTAAATAAGTGCAAAGACCTGAGTTTGATCCCTAGCCCTAAATACCATGTGCTACATACCAGCACCACATGCCCTGCCCTGGGCATACAGAGCCAGCCACTGAGAACAGTGATGGTGGCACACACCTATAATCCCACTGCTGGGGAGGCTGAAGCAGGAAGATCACTATAATTCTGAGAGGCATAGTAAGACCCTATACCAAA
The DNA here is from genome assembly GCA_004027025.1 of Myocastor coypus. Classification (NCBI taxonomy): domain Eukaryota; kingdom Metazoa; phylum Chordata; class Mammalia; order Rodentia; family Myocastoridae; genus Myocastor; species Myocastor coypus. The sequence continues at coordinate 14,666 of PVJA010012596.1, read as the reverse complement.
TACATAATTAGAAAAAAGAGTAAACGTTGTCTACTGATTTCTCTTCATGGGATATGACAAATATATTTTCTGAGTTTTCTCCTAACCCTTCAAACTTGGCCAGGATTTCAGAGGTATCATCTTGAACACTTGATTAACATTATCTTAATCATTTTCCCCTTAGGTGAGTTAAATTATTTTCTTGAAGTATAATATTCATATTTATAAAAGTATGAACTGACACAATTCTTGTTTCTATAACTCTTATTGTTACTGTCTTAGTCACTTGATACCTGATACTCAAATACCTGATACTCAAAATGAAGGAAGGAAAGTTTATTTAGCTCACAGTTACTGGAGGTTTCAGTGTATATTCAGCTGGCCTAAGGCTAAGTGGAACAAGGCAGAGAATATCCAGTTCATAGTGACAGAACAGCAACAATCGTGACAGAGGCAACCAAATAACCAGGGTAGCAGAGAACAATAGCATGAGTCTATGTCTCTGTCTCTCTTTATATTACATTCAGGCTCTCTGCCTCAGCCTATCTGCCTTAGGTCACATCCAGAATCCCAGAAGTAACTCAGACCCATAGTCCCATCAGTACTAAAACACATAATCCCAGTGGATCATGAGTCAAGTCTCAAACTCTAGAAGTCCCCGCCCCATGATTGCATGAGGCTTTGGGGGAACAAGTAGACATAAACTGTAACTGTTACTTAACATATTTATTTACTTCTTGACTTAAATTGATTAGTAAGTTGGTTGGATGCTTTTTATAAATATTTGAAAACAGCCAAAGTAAATTTCAGCCCTGAGAGACAGGTTATTAGAATTTCTGGGTCCCAAACTTCTTAGTTTCCATGACCTTCTTCTATTTTTAATATATTTTTATGCTACATAAGCTTACCTAGTTGCTTCTCTTCCAGTGTGATTATAAAATAAGCTACATTTTACAAAATTTCTTCAACATTCCTAAACTTCAGATAATATATATTCCTAATGAAATAGTGATATAGAGGATTCCTCTTTCACTCTTCCTTAACTATTTTAATGATAAATTTTATACATAGAAAACAGTTCATAGGCCAGATCAATATCTTAGGCTGGAAGAACCTCACATGTGATTTCTGAGGTTCTTTCTACCAGACAAGGTTAAAATGGATTGGCTTGACACATTGGTGTTTATTATCTTTACTTGAGTCCAAGCCTCATTCTCTCTGGGGTGCTTCAGCTGTATTAGGGATTGGAGATACCCTGCAGCCAACATGAATTCTATCAGTTTTGAATGGTTTCCCAGATAAGAGATCTTTGCTGATTCTCTATTCTTTTTGGACATCATTTTTTCAATATATTTGGTGACAGATTAATTCATTTAGACTTTATCTGGCTTTATAACTAACTGCTAAAGATGAGAGATGGCAACAAGAAACAAGAAAAAAAAAAACTATATATCTAAAAATATTCTTTGTATTTTCATCCTACACTGTTACCTACTACTACAAAGGTATGAGGCAGAGGTGGTTTATAGGGTGCTAGGATTAACCAATATTGAAGGCTAAAAGCACAGCAATTTTAAACTGTAGTTACAGGTCATCCTTTTTAATAATAAAGCTGTTTAATAGTATATTGTAAAAAATCTTAAATATCTGATATATGTAAAATAAGTTAAGATGTACCAGAAGTAATGTCTCCTAAAGATGTATGCTGTTAGTTTACACAGACCTATATACTAGAATAATTTGATAATACCAAATGTCCTTAGTAGGGAATAGTTATCTTTTGGTATTCCTAGGGAATAGTGCCAAGATCCCTTATGCAAAATAAAATCTGTAGATACTTAAGTACTTTATATAAATGATATCATATTTGTACATAACTTTGAAAACCTCAATGTATGTGTTAAGTCATCTCTACTTTATATATTTAATACAATGTAAATGCTACATAAATTGTTATTCTATATTGAATAGGGAATTTTAAAAAGTTATTAAAGATTCAGTATTTTATTTGAACATTTTTTTAGATGTGTTTGGATCCACAGAGGAAAAGCCCATGGATATGAAGGGGTAACAACACTAGTTATTTTAAAACAGAAAATAAAAATACCACAATTAAGGCCGGGCGTGGTGGTGCACGCCTGTAATCCCAGCACTCGGGAGGCTGAGGCAGGAGGATCGGTGCGAGTTCGAGACCAGCCTGGGCTACGAAAGTGAGCTCAAGGCCAGCCTGAACTGCATAGTGAGATCCTGTCTCAAAAAGACAAAAAAAAAAAAAAAAAAAAAATTACCACAATTAGAAGACACTGAAAATTCTCCACACATTTCATATATGAACTTTAAAGCTAGGCTTGTGGTATTCATCAGGTGAAGAACTGTATGATATAGGGACAGTTTGACTGTTGCTGCGATGTTTACTCGTTAAGAGAAAATTGAAATCTCCATTACAAAACATAATACAACATTACTAATATATAGTTTACAATAAATTGATCAGTAAATACCAGATAACAGTTATTTATGCATCAAACCATACTCAATCTTAAGTATTATTTTATTAGACATTTTCATATTATAAGAAAGTCTTAAATACTCTTTCATAAACTTGAACAGTTTAGATACTAAAAAGAATATAACTGTTATGGTTTGTGTCTAGATGTCTCCCCAGAGCTTCATGCTGTCATGGGGTCAGGACTTCTAGAGTTCGAGATTAACTCATGATCCACTGGGATGGTAGTTCTTATTACTGCTGGGATTATGGGTCTGAGTGCTAAGCCCACAGGAGAGACAGAGAGACAGACTCTCTGTTGCCATTGTTGTTGTTCTGCCACCATGAACTGCTCTCTGCCATGTGCCAGTCTGGAGTCAGCCAGTATGGATTGAAACCTCCAGTAACTGTGAGCTAAGTAAACCTTTCCTTCCTTCATTTTGGGTGTCATATATTTGTACCAGCAATGGGAGAAGAGTAACTGAGACAGAATTTGGTACCAGAGAAGTGGGATCATTACTGTGGTTAAACCTGACCATGTGTATTACAAGCCTTTGGCAATGGCTTATGAGAAGAGATAGGAAAGATTTTGAGAGGTCATCTACTTGCGAAGAGCTGGAACAGCTTCAGCTATTCTGTAGGGAGATTCTAGTCACAGCTCAGAAGACCAGAAGACTGATAGAAAGCCTGCACATAATGAGCAGACTGGGGAGCTTTCTGCTGGGAAGGACTGTTTTGGTTGTAGGACCCTAGGTGATTTGTGCTATGGCTTGGCTGAAAGACTGTCTCAATTTTGCTTGTGCTCAGAGACTTTGCTTAAGACTGAGATTAAGCATGGGGGACCACTTAATCTTTCAAAAGATATTTCAAGACAGCCAAATATTGGGGTAGTGGCATAGTTGTTACTGGGGGCTTTTAGCCAGATTTATGTTGAGAATCAAGAGCAAACAGTGCAGCAGGATGAATTAAAATGTCATCATCTTGGCCAGAAAGGAAGCATCATGAAAGCTGTGGACTGCAAAGACAGAGCTGAGAGGATCTCCATTGCTGGAAAGGAACTAGAGAATGGAAAGGATGGCCTGAGTGCATCACAAGAGACAGCAGGTCTCCACCCTTTGCAGCCTCAGAATTGCAAGGGAGAGAGGCTTTGCCTTGAGACGAAAGCCACAGAGACCAAAGTACCATAATGGCAGCAGCGGCCAAACCAGGTTCCAAAATGGCACCAGCATGGACAATTTGTTTCTTAGGATTAGGGTCATAGCAGTCATCCATCAAGGGACTTTACCCCTACAATCAAGAGAGAAGGAACATGGCTACTCCTCCAGCTGGCAGCAGACCTTGGCATCATCCACATGACATTAGTTTTAGGTCCATTCAGAATGCAGAAATTGTGATGTTAAGAAAGCTTCCACCTCCATTTCAGAAAAAGAGCTGGGAGGCCAGGCAGTGTGCCCCTAAGAGGGCAATGTGGAAAGCTGTGAGAAGCTAATTCATTGGAAACCCCAGAACTTTGGAAACCCCGGAAATGTGGATTATCTATGGGAAACTGAAAAGAGGGAGCACAGCGAGCCTAAGAGAGTAGCCATGGGAGCTGCCACCAAGAGTGTCTTAGGGGCAGAGCCATGTAAGGCCTTTGTAGTTCACAACTTAGTACAGACCGCTTCAGGTGTTCCAGTTGAAACTATAGGATTTAATGTTTGCCCTGCTGGATTTTGGACTTATGTTGGTACTAATTTTGGCCTTCTCCTGTGGTTTGCAACTTTTGTAATCATAATGTTTATCTTGTACCTCTGAATGTAGAATGTGTTCAACTTTTCTTTTTATAGGGGCTCATAGTTAAGAGTTTACCTTGAGCCAGGTGTGGTGGTGCACGCCTGTAATTCCAGCACTTGGGAGACTGAGGCAGGAGGATTGTGGGAGTTTGAGACCAGCCTGGGCTACAGAAGTGAGCTCAAGGCCAGCCTGAACTGCATAGTCAGACCCTGTCTCAAAAAGACCAAAAAAAAAAAAAAAACGTTACCTTGGATGTTGGAGATTTGGGACTTGCACTTTTAGGCAATGCTGAAACTGCTGGCTGGAACTTTGGCAATTCTTAGAAATGGATTAAAATGTCTTTTGCACAAAGGGATATACGTGAGACTTTGAGAGTCCAGGGGTGAAATATTGTTTGTGTCTAGTTGTCCCCCCAAAGCCTCATGCAGTTATGGGAGTGGGAACTTCTAGAGTTTCAGATTAACTCATGATCCACTAGGATTATGGGTAGTGCCCTGGGATTACAGGTTTTATTACAACTAGGATTATGGACATAAATGCTATGTCCCACTTGGGGCAAAGAGCCTGAATTTAATACAAGAGCAACAGAGAGACATCGTTGGCCTGTTGCCATTGTTGCTGTTCTGTCACCACGTATTGCTGTTTTCTGCCATGTGTCAGTCTGCCTTGGAGCCAACTGAGTATGGATTGAAACCTCCAGTAATTGTGAGCTAAATAAACTTTCCTTCTTTCATTTTGGGTGTCAGGTATTTGTCTCAGCAACAAAAGAGGAGTACCTGAGACAATGAGCATCTTAATTAAACATATATATTTCTGTTAATTCACTACATTTCACTGCCAAACTAATCTTATGAAGCAATAGCTTCAATAATAGCATTAGCTTAGAAACTTTTACTTTCCTTGCCTTCGGAAAAGATATAAATTAATTTCTGCCATCAGAATCTATCTTTCATCAAACTTCATTCCTGATCTATGTACCATAAGGAGCCCTTCCCTATTTTCTTTCTGATACCTCATAGTACATTTCCACTTCCACTTCCTGCTGAATTATTTTTCTCTTTATCACTAACCATAAATTATACCTAACCTGCAAAGTTACCTTAAAAGCTATCATTGTTAATCATGGCTCACTTGGTTCACTGCAGATCATCAACTACCTTGCATAATAGAGACTATATACAGATAACATCAGTGTCCACATTCGAGCGCTAATCTTCTACCTATGCATCCTGTCCATCTCTGTTGGCAGGTCACTCATGGCATTGCTTCAAGTCAGAACATAAAGTGACAGCATAACATCACAGAAAGTGGCACCAAACACTTGTCACTTCACAAGATCATTGAACAAGAAGCAGAAATGGTCTCAGCCAACTTTCTCAGAGCTCTAGGAAACAGCAAAATAAATGCTCAATTAAGAAAAGGAAAAAAAAAATTCTTTTGGAAACCTCGTTCCTCACCAGAGTGGCCACAGTCCTGAAGAAGACAGCCTATATCTTCACTGGGGGATCATGGACCTAGTTCTGAAGAGAGTAGAACCCGCTAATTAAAAAAAAAATAGTGCGCTTGTCTGTTGTCACCTGCCTGGGGTGCCTGAGGAATGATGCAAAGCCTGTTTTCCTATTTGTTCTCTTTGGGATCCCACTGAGGACAAAGAAGCACCATGTGTTAATCCAAGTGAAAAGCCTGTGGATACAGAGGCCAAAAGATTACCATGAAGACATGGAGGGGACTGCTTAAAACATATTAGCAAGTGCAAAGGAGAGATGGGCTTTGGGAAGTTAGAGTGTCCAAGAATCTGTGTATACTAGGGGATTTAAAACCAAGTACATGTCTGGGATAGAATACATGTTCAAAAACTCTAAGCTTTGGCTGGTCTCTAATCTCAGTACAGGCAGGAACTGAAGCCAGAGACAAAACTTTGAGCAAGCTAGATAAATCTTAAAGGAGCTACCAAGCACAGATCCAATCTTCAAACAGGTGGGGATTTTTCTTGTTTGTCTGTTTCCTCTTTGGGGGACATTCTACTTTTTAAAAGTTCCTATAATTCAAGGAAGTCTCTCAAAATGATGGTCCACAACAAGGTAAATAAATGAATGGAAGCAAATGTAGACCATCAAGACAGTGAAAAATCATATGCCACATAATGGAAGAAAGTATGTATGAACCTCACATCCAATAAGAAATTATAGAATTATACACAGAATATATATTCTGACTGTACAAGGCTCTGTAACTATTTGATGACAAAAGACAACTCAAATTGAAAATAGGAAAAGGTCTTAGTGATAGTTAATTTTATGTTCCAGTTTACTGTAGTACATATCTGACACATGACTAATGCTCGGCACTCCTTTGAGCATGTCTCTGGCACAGGCTTTTGGATAGGGAGACTCCTCATCATTTGAGGTGGGCAGCATTTATTAGAAAAAAAAAAAAGAACAAAGAACAAATTGGCTCTTCTCATAAGCTGAGATATCTCTACCTTCTCTTTCTCTCAGTCACCCATGTTTTTGCTTTTTTAAATCTTAAATTTCAACTGGACCTATGCTACTGTCATTTCTGTGCCTGAAATTTGCAGTTAGAGGACCTTAGGATTTCCCAGTGTCCATGGTATTGTAAGCCAAAACTTCATAATAAATCCCTTTCTTTTTCGTATCTTCATATAGATGCTGTTGGTTCTGTTTCTCTGATTAAGATAGATTTGAACAAACATTATTAAAAGAAGACATACACATAAGTAAGAACATGAAAAAATGCTTGTCATCAAATAGCATGAAAATTCAATTCTGGTACACAGTGAGATATCACTTAACACCTAGAGAATGGCTGTTTTCAGAAGACAATAACAAAAGAAATGTATGTGTTGAAATGGATGTAGAAAATTCAGAATCCTTATTTACTACTGATAGTAATGTAAAGTCATGGAGCCACCAAGGAAAACATTTATATATCATCAAAAATTTATACACATCAATGTATAATAATGTATATTTGAATTCTTGGTTTTGAATCTTTCGTATTTCCTAGAAGTGGAATTGCTATACTATAGGGAAATTCTATGTTTTGCTTTTTCATGTAGAGAGTTTCTGTTTGAGGTGATGAGAAGATACAAAATATATTCTATGATGATTCCACAATTTTGTAAGTGTAATTGGTTCTCAGCCTTTTGGCTAAGATCAAGTGCACAATTTCATAAATGTAATTCATGCCATTGAACATGATTAAAATGGCAAATTATGAATCACATCTCTTTTACCATGATAAAAATATAATACAATAATTTTATGTTCCAAACGAATGTGCCTGCTCCACAACTGGCAGATACTGTCCAGATCCAGCACAGGCCCAGCATGTAAGGGAAACCTTCTGCTCCATGCTCACTTGATCTCCTCCATACCCAGCCCAGGCTCGGCATATGTGTGAGACCTTTTGCTGTGCAACTGGCAGGTATCCTCCAGATGCTCAGGCCTGGCATATGAGTGAGACCTTGTGCTCCACACCCACGCAATCCCTTCCAGACCAAGACCAAGCCAAGCAGGTATAAGACCTGCTTTGTACCCCCAGATACTCCGGATGCAGCGTAGGCCAAGTTTGTATTTGGGATTCAGTCGCACGGGCTTTAGCAGGAAAAAGCTGAGCACAGCAGCTAGACTCAAGATAGGCACATCTAGATGAGTTCAAACTTGGTAGATCTGAACTCCGTAAACTGAGGCACTTTGCTAGACCCAGATCTATGAGAGTATCTTCTCTCATTTTCATTTGATCTACAGAGGAGACAGCAGGTAAGCAGGTAAAATAGTCTGCCAGAAGACCCCAAATAAATCAAGGGGAGGTGATCAGTCAGAACTTAGGGAAACTGAATTAGAAATTCTCAAATGAATATCTGCTTAGCAACGCTGACATAATGGGGGCTCTTACTGTCTAAAATACAAACTCATTAATACAAAGGTTTGTCAACTGCTAAATATCACTACCCATTATTAGTGTTTCTAACTGTAGTTCCATAAATACAAAACTATAACTGCCTTAACTATATAATCTTGCTTGGGGAAGAATTTTGGTAGGTGCTAAAGGTATAATTACACCAAAGCTTTACACCAAAGCTCAGAGGACAGTACTGAACAAAATGATAAAGAGAAAGAGCAAAATGCAATTTCAGGCCCTTAGCCCACCCAGAAAAATACAGGAGACAATATCATAGAAGAAATTGGAAATCACACACCTGAAAGCTCTGAATTAATAGCATCTGAAGTAAATAAACAACTGCAGAAAGGTATAGAGGAAACCAGATCAGAAATAACCTCTGAATTAATCAAAGAAAGGATAACTACAATAAAAAATCAGTGTGTCTATAGAAGAAACTGATAAAAAAAAGAGAATAATAGAAAAACGATGAAATCTTTGAATGAGCAATAAAGGAAAGCAATAGATTACATGAAGCAATTTAAAAGAGATATCCAGGAAAATAAAATCTCAATCACAAGCTGGCAAAACTATTTAAATGAAAATGAAGGTAGAGTTTCAGACCTTGAAGACACCATAGCAACTAATGAATAGGTAAGAAAGGATCTCTTAAAAACAACTAGGATGCAGCACAAAATAATTCAACATTTGCAAGATCATGCAAAGATGAACAATGTGAGACTAATAGACACCAATGAGAAAGAAGCCAATAAAAATGATATAAAGAAAATATGAGCAGAACTAATAGCACAAAACTTTGCAAATAGGGGAAAACATTCTGGAATTCAGATAAATGAAGCATATAAAATCCCAAATAACATCAACTCAACTAAAAACACACCCAAACATATTAATCAAGATCCCAGAAATCCCACAGAAGAACAATATACTAAAAGCTCACAAGAAAGAAATCATGTTTAAAGGAAAAAAATCAGGATAATGGTAGATTGTAGGAGTCCCTTTTAGGTCCTCATTTTGATCTGAGAAGTCAGTATTTGTAATCCCAAGTCACGTCACTGGAATATCACCAAGGTAATTCCAATGTACCACTTCCCATGCAACCAACGGCGAAAGGAAAGACACCAAAACATATTTATAACTACTGGGGTGTCAAGGGGCTCTAAGTCAAGCCACAGAGATGGTTCTCTGGAACTAAGAGAGTGATCCAAGGCCTCACCCGGCTTTATTCAGTGGAGGAGTGACTTGAGGAAGAATGACTGAGAATTGTGGGATATGCAGACAGAGTAATCTGCATAAGGCTATTTACATAGTATCTAATGTTTTGGGTAGTCTGTTGCTTCAGCTTTGATGTAATCTTTCAAGTCCCAGGAAGTCATAGCCTCTGTCTCAGAGGCTTCTTCCCAGCTGGCAGCGCAGAGCATCAGCTCTTCCAGCTGTCACATCCTGGCTCACATTAAGGAGCAGCAGGTATAGGTTACCAGGGAGACACACATACCACCTCAGCTAGACCAATATACATTGCTTAAGGCCAAATGAAAGGATAAACAAAATTCCTAGCCAGTTCTTACATATCAATACAATGAAATAGGGCCAGACTCAGTCAAAATAGAGACAGTTGCTCTTCCTTCAAGGAGAGCTGGTTAGGCGGTCCTCCACAGTAGATTACTCTTCACAAACCATGAAGTCAGGAGAGCATGAACCAGAGTATTTGAAGTCCTCCATGAAAACAAATTCCACAACAAATATCTGCTATACTCTGAAAAACTCTTTCAAGTTTGATGGAGAAGTGAAATACTTTCATGACAAGGAACAACTAAAGAATTTGATGATAATAAAGCAAATAATACACAGAATTCTAAAAGATATTTTAGAGAAGGACCAAAATGACCAAAATTCCACAAATGAAAACAGAAAGAACCCATTAAATAGGGCAAGAAATTAAGCACAGGAGAAAAAGCAGTAAACAATAGCAGGTAAATAACGTGTCATTCATAAATCAATACATCTCAATTATAACCATTAATGTAAATAGACTCAATTAACAATTTAAAAGAAATAGACTGGCACACTTGATTAGGAAGCAAAACCCAACAATACGCACTGTTAACACACTTAACTCATAAAGAAATTCATAGACTAAAAGTCAAAGGATGGAAAACAACACTACATGCACCAGCACTTTGGAAAAAAGCAGGGGTAGCAATCCTGTTCTTAGACAGTCTCAACTTCAAACCAAAAATGATCAAATGAAATAAAGAAGTCCACTACATACTGGTTGGTGTAAAAATTTAAAAGGAAAAGGTAACACTCATAAATATGTATGCACCCAACATTAGAGTACAGAGATATATAAGACAAAACCTAATGGATGTGAAAAATGTAACATCCAATGCCAGCATATTAACAGGAGATCTTAACACCCCCTTATCGCAAAATGATAGGTCAAGCAGAAAAAGAAGTTAGCAAAGAAGCAGCAGAATTGAACCAGAACTTGAAACAAATAGATTTAGTGGACATATACAGTGTTCCACCCAACCACGTATTTTTTCAGGTGCACATGGGATATTCTCTAAAATAAACCACATATTAGTCCATAGATCATGCTTAAGTATATGCAAGAAAACAACAATTATCTCATACATAGTAGCTGATCACAGTGAACAACATATGATTAATAGGCATCAATGAAAAAGAAGGAGCCTGTACAAATGATATCAAAAGAACATGGGCAGAAGTAATAGCAGAAAACTTCCAAAATAGAGGGAAACAATTTGACATTCAGGTAACTGAAGCATATAGAACTGTAAATAGCATCAACCCAGTTAAAACCACACCCAGACATACAAAAATTTAAGCACAGGAACAATATACTAAAAGCTGCTAGAGAAAAAAAACAGATCACATTTAAAGGAAAACCCATTTTAATAACAGCTGATTTCTCCTTACAAACCATCAAGTTCAGAAGAGCATGGAGCAAAGTACTTCAAGTCTTGCAAGAAAACAAATTCCAGCTCAGACTGCTACACTCTGCAAAACTCTCTTTTAAGTTCAATGGAGAAGTGAAATACTTCCAGGACAAAGAAAAATTAAAGAATTTCATGATGACAAGGCCAACACTGCATAGTTTACTAAAACATATTCTAGAGAGGGATCAAAATGACCACAACTCCATCAAGGAGAATGTAAATAACTCATCAATACGGTAAGCAATTAAACACAGGAGTAAAAGAGGTATGCAAAAGCAGTCTTTCAATTATTCTTTTGTGTACAGCAGCAGAATATTTCCACGAGCAAATTCTACAAATAGACTTCTCTTGCACTCTATGGGTCATGATTCTATGGTGGTTTTAGAGAATGGATATCAAAGAAATAGCAACAGATCAGTCCCACAAGTGATGCTTGGCCACCAGTAAGCATGATGGCATTGTACATATTCACAACATACTAGAACTTTGTGCACTATCCTATTCCAAAGCTGTTACAGGTTCTGGTCATATATTTGTCATTACAGTATTTAGGTTGTGTTTTATTCTTAATAATTCTTTACTACCATGGAAACTTTTTCTTAGTTGATATCTTTGTATATATTGAGCTATTCAAATATTGAGTTGGACATGGTGGCACCTGCCTGTAATCTTAGCACTTGGGGGCTGAGGCAGGAGGATCGGTGCGAGTTTAAGATCAGCCTGGGCTACAAGAGTGAGCTCAAAGCCAGCCTGAACTGCATAGTGAGACCATGCCTCAAAAAAAAAAAAAAAAAAAAAAAAAAAAAAAAAAAAAAAAAAAAAAAAAAAAAAAAAAAAAAAAAAAAAAAAAAAAAAAAAAAAAAAAAAAAAAAAAAAAAAAAAAAAAAAAAAAAAAAAAAAAAAAAAAAAAAAAGACAAAATGAACAAATAAATAAATAAACAAAACAAAACAAAGAGAACAAATACTATGCTTGATTACAGGTTCATACATATGACACACAACATCTGACCTCTAAGTTGGACTCATGATTTGATTTGAATTTTGGAATATTGTTTTGAAATATTATACTTGTTATGGTTTATGTCTAGTTGTCCCCCCAAAGCCTCATGTAGTCATTGGGCGGAGACTTCTAGAGTTTGAGACTTAATCCACGATCCCTGGGATTATCGGTTTTAGTACTGATGGGATTATGGGTGTAGCCTAAGGTGGCGGCTAAGGCGGACAGCCTGAATGTAATATAAAGAGAGACAGAGAGACAGACTCAAGCTGTTGCTGCTGCTCTCCTGCCCTGATTGATTGGATGCCTCTGCCACCATTTTGTTGCTGTTCTACCACCATGAACTGGATTCTCTCTGCTCTGTTTCTCTCAGCCTTGGGCCAGCCGAATATGGACTGAAACCTCTACAAACTGTGAGCTAAATAAACCTTTCCTTCCTTCATTTTGAGTATCAGGTATTTGTCCCAGCAACAAGAGAAAAGTAACTAAGGCAATACTTAATGTCAATTAATATTTAATTAATTTTCTGATTATTGTTTAATTATACTTTTTGTTTTGTGATTCATAATGTATCTGGACTTACAACCTACTTATAAGACATGGAATGATATTCTCTCTTAGTATTAGAAACTTAAAAAGATGTATATCTCTATATCTATGTATAGAGATACAGATAGATAGATAGATAGATAGATAGATAGATAGATACATAAGAGTTAGCATAGATGCACAGCTGCTTTGTCTTAATTCATTGAGAGTAAAAGTTTGCACTAATATTGTTTAGACAAGCTATCAGGTCTTCATCTCATCCTCTGAATAATTCCTATGAAGATGACAGTATGCATTATATTAATTATTGTGACCATCCTATTAATTTGTTTTCAAACTATAACATTGCTATTTAAACTTTTTTCTCATTAAAATTATATATATATATATATATATATATATATATATATATATAATTTAAGCACAACTTATTAGAATTTATGGGATTCAATGAAAACAGTTTCTGGAGGAAAATTTATACCTGTGAACTCACACATTAGGAAAACAGAACTGGCACTGGCACAAAAGAATACTCTAGGGCTTCATCTCAAACAACTAGAAAACAAAAAGAAAACCAAACAAAGCCCAAAGACAGGAGAAAGTTACAAAGACTGGAGCAGAAATTAACTGAATTGAGACAAAGAAAACAATACAAAGAAATAACAAATCAAAAAGTGGCTCTTTGACAACTTAAATAAAATTGATAAGCTCCTAGTTAACCTCATCAAAAAGAGGTAAGGAGAAACTCAAATTCAAGCAATAAGGAATGAAAAGGGTGAAATTACCACAGAGCAAGTGAAGATTCAGAACGTCATTAATAGCTACTTTGTGAATCTTTACTCTCATAGAATTGAAAACACAGAAGAAGTGGATAGATTCCTAGAAATATACATTTTACCAAAACTCAATCAAGTAACTATAGGAATTTCTAATAACCCAATAACAGCTAATGAAATACAAAATGTAATTTTAAGAAAAAACAACTGAGAAAGAAAACTCTGGGTTCTGATGGATTGACAACTGAATTATATAAGAAATTTACAGAAGTTATAATCCCAATACTCCTCAAACTCTACAATAAAATTGAAAAAGAAACAATCCCCCAAAATCATTTGTAGAGGCAAGTATTATACTTATAAAAAAGCAGAGAAAGATGCAACAATGAAAGAGAACTACAAGCCAGTCTCCCTCACAAACACAGATGCAAAAATCCTCAATATAATCCCCACAAATAGAATACAGCAAATCATTAAGAAAACAACATAACATGACCAGGTAGCATTCATTCCATAGATGCAAGGATGGTTCAATATACACAAATGTATAAATATAATACACTATACCAATAGAGCCAAATCCAAAAACCACATAATCATCTTAATTGATGGAGAAAAAACCCTTTGACAAAGTTCAATAATCATTCATGTTCAAAGTCTTAAAGATCTGGTACAATACAAGAATGTACTCTATCATCACTACTATTCAGTATATTTCTGGAATCATCAGCTAGAGCAATTAGCAAGATAGAGAAATAAAATGATCAAGAGTAGGTAAAGAAGAAATCAAACTATCATTATTTGCAGATGACAAAATATTCGACTTGGAAGACCCAAAAAGCAGGAAGAAACCACTAGAGTGAATATACAAATTCAACAGTATAGCATGATTCAAAGTCAATATCCAAAGTCAACAGCATTCTTCTATACAGAAAACAAACAAACTGAAAGGGAAATTAGACAAACAATACCTTTTACAATAATACTGCAGAAAGTGAAATACTTAGGAATTAATCTAATTAAAAAAGTAAAAGATGCATGAAACGCAGAGCTAGATTGGTGAGATGAGCTTTAGGAGGCTTAGATTCAGTAGCCTCCAACATCACAAGCTTCACTGGTGGCCCACTGCAATTGCAGAACATTTGACTGTGTATGTATCTGTTTTCTCTTAGTCCAAAGAGAAGTATATTCTTTTCCTTTTTTTTTTTTTTTTTTC
>PVJA010012595.1:18518-51707 GCA_004027025.1 Myocastor coypus | reverse complement strand
TTTTTTTTTTTTTTTTTTTTTTTTTGTATCTTCCAGGGTCAAATCCCCTCAGGATTAAATTTGAGACCATAGACAGTACTTTGTAGAACTGTTGTTAGTGTCAGCCTTCGGGACGAGTCACGGACATTGCTTGGCCATTTTGCTCTCTGTGAAAGCCTGAGAGAATGTTTTTCTCTGGGTGACTCTCCTTAGACGCACTGCAGTTCATTCATCCCTTTCCTCTGAGGTCCCATAATCTCCTTGACCAGGAAATTTGGGACACCTCTGAATTATAGGATATTACAGCACAGGTTCTCTTATATCCTGGGTCTTTATTGACCTTGAAGGGCTAGGTCCAAAATATTGGCTATCCTTATAGCCCTTCTTTTTCTCCTATTGTCGGTCTGTTAACTTACATTCTCAACCCTCCAGCAGAAAAGCTTTGTGATACTATTACTCTATAACATAGGTACTGGGCTTATCATCACTGGCTTTCTGAGTATCAAATGTCTTTGACTTAGCTTGTAAGTGATATTTTCTGACCATCATTGATATTCTAATAACTTTCCTCTTATGGCTACTTATGAAAAGAATACCATGAAAATTTTAATAGCCCCTGTCGTTATAGTTTGCCTTTCGAATTGACCTCACCACTAGATTTAATTTTGATTATTTAAAATATTGATGGTATGCTTATTCATTTATTCAAATTCTATCTTGCTTGACAGCCAAGAATTTATTCCAGCGTATCCAGCGTATAAAGAAAAGAATATTTTTTGAGTTACTTTTATTTTTTTATTTTTAGGACAGAGTATACAGGATCTACAGGGTCTCACTACATAAATCAGGCTCATAGTGATTCTCCTGTTTTAAGCCTCCCAAGCTCTGGGATTACAGGCATGCACCACCACACCCAGTCTCAATCCCTACCTCAGTGGGCAGGGGTGGGACGGGGCTGGGTGACACAGCATGCCTGGGATTGAATCCTGGCTGCTACACTCTGCCTAAGAAAGTGCTTTAGTCTCTGGATTTATCTGGCAGGCCTCCTTCGAATTCCATTTTAAATCTTATTTTATTTCATATGTACTTCTTATTACAAAAGTTTCAACACTATGACCAACAAAGTGGATAACAATAAAAATACTCTATAGTTTTGCCAGCATATTGAAATTTTCTACTCTTCATGTGTATAGGTCCTTCAGGCTACATATTAAATCTAGTATGATGATCAATTCAATAAATACAATTGAATGGTAAAATAATAGTGAACTATATGTAGCTGCCCAATAGTCTAAATCGTCTCCATTTTCTTCAAATTGTCAATGACTTCCATTTTCATTAAAATCACATCAGTGTTGTTTCATCTCCTCCATTGTCAATGGCGGCTAAACCGCTTTTGGTTTGATGATTTCTGAAAAACACATACATCACTTTTAGAATCATAAGAGGCAGAAATGTAAGCAGAGACTAATAATGGAAATGGCGCCACTGTGACAGGGCCGGTGATTTTATTTTTAAGTTGGGAGAAAAGAGCACTCATAGGGCAGATGCAGGAGTGCTTGGTAGGTAAGGTCAAAGCAGCTGACCCAGGAGCCAGTGGGAAGGTAGCACAGTCCCTGATGTCCGCAATGGCTCTAATTTTTGGTCCTCTTTCTAAATCCATTAGAGTTACAAAAATTGCCTTAAAAGGAATCATGTTCCAGTTTATGCAATTCATTTTGAGAAACAGCAAAAGAATGTATTCTCTCCATAAAATCTGTATTAGTTGTCATCTACCGGTGCCAACTCTGTGCTCCTCGCTGTCCTGATCATCTTTCATAATCTCCATATTTTTATTTTAGGAGAATTACAAAATCTGCTTGGACAAAATAAGCTCCAAAACTTAGCTCACAAACATGACTTTTTTACATGGTGATAAAGAGGGAAATGGATGACACCCAGGCCGCTTTGTGAAGTGTGAAATGGTTAGCGACGATGTTAGGTTCCTAGTAGGGTGTGTGGGTATAGGTGACTTAGAAGAGGATTTTGGTCCATGCTACCTAATTGTGTTGCAAAGCATTGTTGGTGTGGGATTGAGTAGGAAACTTTCTTATTTGTGAGAACATGGTCAGCGTAATTGGATTAAAAACTAACTTGAAGAAAAAAAAAAAAAAAAAAAAAAAAAAAAAAAAAAAAAAAAAAAAAAAAAAAAAAAAAAAAAAAAAAAAAAAAAAAAAAAAAAAAAAAAAAAAAAAAAAAAAAAAAAAAAGACCAAATAGACTGTCTTCCTACAGAAACCTTGACCAAAAGGTCTCCTTTTACCCATAGAGAAGTTTTATCCGACCATTGTATTGAGAGCTTATTAGACATTACCCCAAAGGTGCTTTTACTCTGCTGTGAATTTGTCTGGCTATGTTCATCATATTGGCAGCGAGAAATCTGTCAGTGTCAAGGAAAAGACTCTGTATGGAGCTGTGTGAAATGACTTCCTTTAGACATGGATACAGATGATCAGATAACAGATTCGGAAAGTTTGTCAAAATTGCTCACTTTGCTTGAGTCTGGAAAGTTTAAAATGCTATCCGTGAAAATGAAACAAGCTTAAAATTATGGTAATATAATAAGGATAATTGGTGGAGTCTACTCCACATAACTCATTCGGTTTTTCCCTGAAAACTGTTGAGGCATTTGATGTCTGTCTGTGTGTTCTTCTGTCTCGGGTTCCTGAAAACGGAACTGAGACAGGGAGAGGAGAAGCATTTCCTAGGACCTCAGAGAGGAGATAGGGCCCTGGGGCTCAACAGCAGGATTCTGATTCAGAATGCACTGTTCAGAGAAGCTTAGGCAACCGCAAGGACCACGGTTCAATCCCTGGCACCACATACTACGGCAGCCCCACCCCCAGGGCAGGCTGCGCTGGCCACAACACACACACACACACACACACACACACACACACACACATTATATATATATATATATATATATATATATATATATATATATATATATATAATGCTAGAATGCACTGTTCACTGTGCCTGTACTGCTACCATTCTGTGCAGTACTGTGAGACAAGAAATTTGAGTCTGTATACTCTCATTTCCAAGTTTAATTCAGTGTATCAAGAAGTGGGAAATAGAGTGTACATCATGGAAGACTGGCTGTCTCTTCAAGTCTTAAAAATGGAATAATACAGATATATTTTGATATATCTGACTATATTCTGTGAAGTCCTCAGAAATGTTATTTTGACTTGAGGGCAGGTGGTCTATTCTTGCTAAAACGTTCTTGAGTGTTAGTGAAAAATTTCTTGTCATAAACAGACTGAGCGGAAGACCAGTGAATAGCGTGGTTCATGTTATGCTAAATTAAAACTGTCTTCTAAATGAAAGGAGAGATATATTTTAAAGAAGTAGATGGTCTTTAGGTGCCTGCATCAGTTATCTGGTACTAGCAGAATGGAGAAAGGGAAGACAACTGATATTAGTGAAATCACTGACATATTAAATTAGAAGCAATTTGTAGATCTGTAGATATGGGGCTAAACCTGCACTCGCCCATTTTTGCGTAGTTTAAGGACCCAGTGGGGAAGATGGTCGTCAGGCTAGTCTCTTGTTTAAAGAAGGGCTGAGCGGACTATTTCATATGTAGCAACAACTTAGTCTTTTCTCAGTGGCCTCATCCAATTGCAAAGTGCAGGAGTGAATTACACACTAGACACAATTAAAAATGTCCTCTTATCGCAGTGGTCGTGAATGTTTTAGAGTTTTCTGTACCCCTCAGCTATGGCTCGTGCGCCATAGGTTCACCAGCCCTGCTATACCGTCCTCTGCTTATGATTAAAGTGTTAAGTATATGGATGATTCCAAACAAGGCATTGTATATATTTATAGTTTCAAACGCTTTCCTTTTAACAAAGAATGGCTCTCACAGTAAGGACCTACCAGGTCAAACAAATGGAGTTTAGCATTTAAAGTTCTAAGTATGACAGCACACACAATTTAGCTGGCTGCAAGTTAAAAAGACAACTCTTAATTAAGATAAAAATAGTAAATTGACTAAATATTGAACATATGTATAAAAGTATATTAAATCAATGACTAATCCATGCTTTTGAAATCTGGATAAATGTTTAAAATGTTTCTTCAATTAAAGCCTGCAAAAGATATAACCTATAAATACAACTGTTGAAACTGGCTTTATTTTTTGTTACTATGAATACGTTGCACTTGATTTACTGCTAATAGTGCATTCTGCCAAATGTATGTAGTGGGTGAACCACATTCTGGTTTTCAAGTGGCGGGCAGCAAAATGAAGGTTGGTCGTGGTGGTGTCGTGGTTTAGAACAGGTAGAGGTGGTTCTGTGCTGCCTCTCTTCTCTGGGTGTATGCGGCTGATCACCGAGTCTTCCTTGCTTCCTTGCCTCCTGTCTTCTCTCTTTTCTCCTTTCCCTTGAAACCTATTTACCTTTCCCCCTAATAACTGACTGCCCTGCTCTTCTCTGAGGGTAAAGTGTTAAGAAATTTAGAGTACTCCCTCGCTGGAGCTTAAGGACGATGGAGAAAGTAAACTGGCAAACTGGTAATCACACTTCAGGGCATCAGACTCACCTGTGGAGAAGGAAGGTGTGCTGAGGTTCCCTGATTAGTACTCTGAGGGAGGCAGGAGGGCTCGCAGAGGAAGTTACATCTCAGGAAAGGGATTATTTTCCATTCCTTTGAGACTCTTGAAAGGCTACCGCATTCAAATGCCCCTGGAATCTTCACGCACTACCTTATACTATGCGTCCTTTCCCTTGTGCGTCAGCGCGCGCCTTGGTCTCCGCCCGTGTTCTCAGTCTGTCTCCTTCCTGTTCTTAGTTCGTACTTTCCTCCTGCCTTCATTCCGACCCATTTTGTGCTATGGTTTATTATTCTCATGCATTTCTTCTCCTGGAAAGCAAAAGGTTGATTCTTTGTCTTTCTAGTCCTCCTCCCCTCATAAACTCTGGTTTCCATAACAGCTCAGTTCTGTCAGACTTAGACGTTTATGATAGAACCAAAGAGATTTACAAAGTTTTTCATTTATTCACTCAAAGAATTGATTATCTATCATGCATAAGAAAACAAGGATAAAGGAAGAAACATGTCTAATAGAGAAAAGACATTCCCAAATTTTGAAATTTAGCTTAGAATATCCGTTTATCTGTCCAATAAAATTCAGTGTTTATTGAATTTTTCTGATGTCCAGCTCTGTAACGCCACAGTGCTCACATTCTAATTGAGACATAATAACCAGTCAATAAAAACAATGGTTTCAGGTACTGATGAAATGTAAATAAAAATTTTAAAAAAATATTTAAGTGACACATGGAAGAGTTGTGACCAATTGAGCCTTATGGGAAAGCCTCCATAAATAGGTGCCATTAAAATGAGACCTGAATGAGGTAAAGACATCACAGGGATGGTAGAGAGAAGATAATGTCAGATGGATAGGATGACAAACATCAGAAATGCATTCGAAGGAATAAGTGCATTCATATCTGATGAAAGTAAGTGACATAATGCTGCTGGTGACAGTATCTAGGGAAGGAGTGGTTCAAAGTGAAGTTGGGCACAGGACCTGATCATTCTAGCATTTTTTAGATCATGACATAGCCTAAGATGTTTTCTAAACACAATAAGAAATCTCTGAAGTCCTTAAAATAGGGGAAGAACATGATCTGATTTGCCACCAAGTGAAAACTCAGATTCCACGTGGGAAATAAGTTTTAGGGACAGACAGATATAGATCGACAGCCTTCTTCAGGCTCCACCAGACACCAAGTAGAGGGCAGTTATGGTGGTCCACAGAAAAGATGGCGGCCTGATGAGCAGGACAAATAGGAGAGAAGCAGGGCAGTGGAAAAAATGGACAGACACTCCAGGCGTAGAGCCAGCATGGCTTGTGAATACTTTCAATGTGTAGAGGACAGGAGAGGAATACAACAGAGACTTCTGTCGTAACTGTTCTGAGCATCATAGATGGGGAGGAGTAGAAGGAAACCCAGCTTCTCTAGTAAAACTGGTCATCGCATAAACTTCACAGATCCTAGGATGAGCAAGTGGCAATAGTTACAGCGGTGGAAGTCTTTCTATCACTCCCATAAACCTACATTGACAATCTTTGAGGCTATGAAGATAATTAAAGTCTTTGCCTTTCCCCGGAATTATGTCAATTCAGTGTGGTAAGATTTACTTCATATTTATTAAAAGTTTACTTAATGTGTTTTGTGCCATAGGATGTGACACAGGGTTCTCGCTGGAGAATTCAAAGATAGACATTTGGGTGAGTAAACTTTTTGGAAGATTCATCTTTCTGTCTTACGACTTGGGTGAATTGGCGGGCCACTACTTCATCCTCCTCAACTAATTTGCTCACAACTACTCCTCTGCTCCTTTTGACCTTGAAAGTCATAAGGAATGCTGATGACCATGGATTAGTTCTTTGGGAAATTTGGAAGCCTCCAAACAAGTAGTTTTTATAAAATAACATTTTTTTTCACATATATTCCAGTGACATGGGAGTTATTAGACAAATGAAAAGAAAAGTGGACTAGGCAGTAGTGAAGGTTCTCATACAATATTCTAGCTTGGTGGAACTCTTCATGGACTTGTTGTTCGATCCAGTTTAAGTTGGTTGAATCCTCATTCTTTAATTTTTCATTTTTGCAGTGACCCAGCAAAGAGCTCCTGGTGAAATGTAGAAAATGTCAGATCACACAAAACGGTAAAAAAAGGGAATTGAATGACCCAGAGTATTCATTTGAGACTTTGGATCAAGACTAGGAAAGGCCTGGGAAGATGAAGTCAAGTGTTGCACCACCTATTTCTCAGTCATTGTTAATTTCTAGCACATATTTTATGTTGGTTGGCTGTGTACCATGCACTAAATACTGTTGCTATAAAATTATTTTTTACTCATTTCCCTTTTTTCGTCTAATGAAAGTTCAATTTTTGGAGGAAATTGTTATTTATTACTGAGGTGGAATGATTGTATCCACATCCACTGATTTTCCTTTGGGTTTCTCGGACGTCTTCTGAGTGATACTCTCTTGTGGACTGTTTGGGACAAGTCCCAAAACTGATGGATCCTGGTGATTGTCTTTGGAAATTTCTACTCAGCTAAAAGTGATCATTTCAAAAATGATACTAAAGTGAAAGAGGAAGGAATTATCATTACACATACACACCATGCTACAATATGAACAACCATGTTGTCTGCGAAGGACTTTGCTTTTTGTATATGAAAGAACAAGAGAAAAGCTTTTTTTCAGTGCTTGTTACGGCTCTGGTTGGAATATGCATTTTTTTCTGTTTTCTTTTTTTTTAACGTTTGTTTTTCTCCCTTTTCTTCCCTCTCTTCCTCATTCTACTTTTTCTGTTTGTTTCAAGTAAACAGCTCACAGTGTGTTGAACCATGGCATGCAAAATGTACAATAAATTCAGGGGTGATGTGAAGGCATCCAGATATCTTACTTAGAAGGTTTACCACATTAGCCCTGGGGAGACAGTTCGAGGGCTAAGTGCCTTCCTGGCCAGCACAAGATCCCAGATTCGATTCCCATATGGCATGCTGAGCCAGCCCCAAAACCCCAGGTGCGCTGTGCCGGCCCCAAACCAGGAGTGGTGGTACACAACTATAATCCCAGTGCTGAGGAGGCTGAGACAGGAGAATCGCTACCAGCGTGAGCTGTATAGCAAGACCCTGTATCAAATAAATATATTAGAGAAGAAAGTTTCCCACTTTTACTTCTTATTTAGTCATCCATAATAATTTGAGCACTTAGCTGTATCACTGAACACACATCATTCAATGTGAGATGGGAAATGAAAGCTAAACACTCTCCTGCTTCATAAGACACTCTTCTGTGGGGAAGCCAAGGTTAGCAGAGGGTGGCCTTGGCTACAGTACTAAAGTCAGAGGGAGATACAGATCCCCTCACTTAGAACATGATGCCCTCAGAGCGAGACAACTGCGCGTACGGGGTTTTAAAGATGAGTCCTCGTCAGCACTGATGAAGCATCACTTCTTCAGACAAATGAAGCCATTTGGTTGTTTCCTCCCAAACGTGTGCTGTGAAAGTTATGGTCACAAGGTATAAAGGAGGCCATTTTTAAGTAAGCTAAAAGATAAGATGTGTAATCTAGTCAAGAGCATAGATACATACCTGGGTCAGAATACAGCACCACATGATGAGTTCTAATAAGTAACTGTGAACAGAAAAGATAAGGAGACAGGACAAGGAAGCCTCTAATTTTGACATAGTATGGAGCCTTCTTCTGTTCTCTTAAGGTAAATGAGGAATCCATCTGCGTCTGCATTTGACTGGTGAGGAAACCTGCTTTCTCTTGGGTGAAGCCTTCAGCCTGAGGCCCCACAGCACTTTCCTTGCACACCAGCCATTTTTTTTTTTTTTTAACTCCTTGACTAACGTT
This sequence comes from Myocastor coypus, assembly GCA_004027025.1. Classification (NCBI taxonomy): domain Eukaryota; kingdom Metazoa; phylum Chordata; class Mammalia; order Rodentia; family Myocastoridae; genus Myocastor; species Myocastor coypus. The sequence goes on along the minus strand of PVJA010012595.1, from coordinate 43,290 downwards.
CCCTGTACTCTGTGGCCTGGACCCCAAGCCACAACCTGACCTTCTGGCTGGGGCTTATCCCTATTGCTTCGCTGATAGTGTATCATTGGTGCGTGGAAGGTACCTGCCAACAAAGTTGTCCTGTTCTGAGCTGTCGCTCTTGTGAATTCAGATCACATTTGTAGTGCACATTTCAGGCAGTCCCTCAATAAGGCATCGTTGGGATTTTGCATTTTCATTAAAAAGGGACCATAGTTTTCAGTGCAGATATTTAATGAGATTTTATTCATATTTAAATATTTGAATAATTATATTTGCTTATATGGTAAGAGCGAATTTGAAGCAAGTGGCTTTTCCGCCAAAAACAGAACAATAAAAATCCTGGTTCAATCAAATCGAATTGGATTCAGTAAAGAAATAAAATGACTGGCATGTCTCGTTTCTAATTTTTGAGGAAGGGAGTGCTGAGCTATTTTAATCACTTTCTAATGTTTGTAATAGGTCTTGGTGCCTCAAAAACTTGAAAATGTGAGTTTTTCTCATTTAGTGTTTTTAAGAGAGCATTTGGGGTTAGGCCTCTACGCCCTGAAACACCACAATGGACATGAATGAACTTAAATTACACAGTGATAACCATTGTGTGGGCCATGTTGGAAACCTCTTGGGCACTAGCAGGCCATACAATCCAGATTATCGAGAATAAAGATTTCTAAGCTCTTCACCCAACTTTGCAAATGTGAAAAGGATGTTAATTGTTTTGGTCTTGTCTGTATTGATTATGTTGGAGGCCTAACTGAATCTGATAGACATAATATATACATAAGATGCTGAACTACTGGGATAATGTAGTTGGGCCTGTTGCAGCATGGATATAATTAAGGATTTGTTAATGCTTGTATAATAAACCTCTACTATCAAGGATTTTTAACTAAGTATTAGAAATTCATTCTCTGCTGCAACTTGCCATTCATGGTCTCAGCTAGGAAGCAATTTTCTAAAAAAAAAAAAAAAAAATTCAAAAAGCCTTCCTCTGTATGGCTCTATAGCTGATTTTTCCTTCAACAAAAAGTTTTAGGCATTGATCTTTTTTTCTTAGAGGGGAAATTCTTGACACAGAGAAGTGAAAGAGAAAAGGGTATTGTTCACCTGCTATGTCTCTTCTCATTAGGTATAGCACTTCTTTTAAAAGTTGGATTTTATTGTTGTTGTTAGTGGGAACTGAACTCAGGGCTTCAGGCTTGTCAGGCAGGCACTGTGCCGCTGAGGCACATCCATGCTCCTTACTGCATTTAAGCAAAACTTGAACTGATAGTTTTTCTAATTTAAATAAAATTAAAAAGTTATAAAGAAGACATTAAAACCCTGTACATTTTACTTTCTTTGTTAATGTATTTGGTCATTGCAGGGTCTCACTATGCAGCTTTGACTCATGGTGATCCTCCTGCCTTCATCCTTGCCAGCACTGGGATTACAGGCGTGCACCACTGGGAGGCCTGGCACGTCATGCAGGGCCAGTGATCGAGCTAGCTCACTGACCCAACCCTGTGCTTCTTAATTCTACCCACACAGTATCTACTTGTATTGTGTGTTCTTCTATACATTTCACCATATTTATAAACACATAAATCATTTTCTTACTACATTTGAAAAATAAAAATTTGACCCTAATTCTTTTTTATCTCATCCCAATTATTGAGTCATAAATTTTTACTTCCAAGATTAGTAAACGGGCCCTAAGTGACTCCTTTTTGTGACCTTTCCTTTACTCCATTACTTTACACATCAAAGCATCATAAATGAAGAGTTTAAAAGTAATAAAAATAATGAACTGTCATCTTGGTTTAGTTGCCTTCACAGTTGCCCTCAAGCCCACTGACACCTGTACTCTTTCTCCAGTTCCTGGCATCTCAGGAAAACCAGAGGTCCCTGTGAAGCCCCAGAGCAGGGAGCCTCATCAGAACACTCCTTTCTTCAGCTGAGTCTAATTCTCTTTCAAACTTCAGGTGTTTCCACTAGAGCAAAAAACAATATTGAATGTTTCAATTGCAAGTTATTACAGATCTTCCCAGATTTTTCTGTTTGCTATTTGTAAGAAGGAGTTTCAAATACCCAACCAATCACAAATATAAAACTATCTTGCTGAGGGAAACACAGTACGATATCTGTGAATTTCACAACTGTCAGGAATAATGTTGTAGCAAGTGGTAAAAGAAATAATCATACAGAACTCAAAAATGAATGGGAATTCTCTTGATCTTTATTATTAATACCTTTAAGAGGTAACATTCTATTAGTTTCTGTTATATTGATGACAAACAGTGACTTGACACAACACATATTTATCATCTCACATTTCGTTTGGTACGAGAATCTGAAAGTAACTTAGGTCTTTCACTCTCAACTCACAAGGCTTGAGTCAACATGGCAGCCATCTTTTCACTTCCGGGTCAGCCTTTGCTGGTCAAATTCAGTCCTGTGAAGATGTAGGCTTACAGCTCTAGAGGTTACCATGAAGCTAGTAGTCACATGGACCTTTGAACAACATAGCAGTGCATAGTTAAGGCAAAAGAAAAAAAAAATCTTCCTTTCAACTAAAATCATACAAACTTATGAAAATGAAACCCTCTCACCTTGCTGTCTTCTGTTGGTTAGAAACAAGTCACACTGCAGGAAGGGGATTTTTCCAGGAGCATAAACCTTGAGCATTATTTTATAGGCCTGTCATTATTTCAATGTGCATATGTTAGTTTTTCATTGCGATTTTGTCTCAAATTAAGAAAATAAGAGTTATTTAGCTACCATTCTGGAAATTTTTTAAACACAATTTCCTCTGTAACAATTTGTTGCCTGTAAAAAGCCAGATTTTAATACTTGTGATATTTTTTAAAAGTGAATTTTATAGGACATTGTATTCCAGAGAAAAATTATCCGTTGCAACTTTATTGTCCTCATTCAAGCCTATCTTCAGGAGTACCCATCACTGCCATGTGCTTCTGAATGGCCTCATGTGTCTTTAAAATGAAAGCTACTCTTTTAACTATTTCCTTGATACTTACTGGTTGGTCTCAGTCTGTTTGCCACACATGTGAGTATTCATACCATATATGCCTAAATATATTATTATTAAAAAATAAAGATGGCTTATTATGAGGTTGCTTCATAAAATACAAGCTGTCAGATACTACCAGGAGCAATATAAATTGTCTGGACAGAACTGGACAGAAAAAAACTATATTATCCAGGAACATTTAAGATGAATTTCTTGGATTCAGGATTTATAATGCAGGTAAATATTCCAGTGAGAATTCTTCAAAGAAATGTTTACAATTTAATACCAATGTTTTATGTAACAGAAGCTAGAAACACCTACTCAGGGAAATTAAAATCTATCTTATGAACTCTTTAGACAGGGACCTAGAACAGCAAGTGGGAATGAATGGCCTGTGTCAGTGTGAAAAAATGTGAACACTATGTCAGAGTGTTGTAAAAAGCATTCAATATATATTTTTAAAAATTAAGTTGAAAACTATGCCTCTCCAGTAATATTAATTAAGTATGCAAAAATAATTAAGGAAAAATAAATTACAAATCAATACTGGATAAGATAGTTGTGGAGAGATGCTTTAAAATTGATGTTCCATGTTTCAGTTGAATGCTTATACATGCTGACTTTACTGTGCATACTCTGAATACACTGTAATATGATATATTTATATGTTCTTTTGCATGAAAATGAAAAAATGTCATATTGAAATTTAAAATGTAACACCAGCACACTATACAGTTTCTAGGCTTGGAGTTTTCAGGTCTCTGGAGGTTGAAGACAAAGCTCTCCAATTGGTGGTTGGATGTGAAGAGGAGCTTCCCTCCCACAGTATATCCTGAGAGGACCAGGAAGACATTGTTGGGTGAATGTTAGTATTATGATCCATTATTCACAGTATTTGAATGGGAAAAGACCCGGATGGGAGAGAGGATCAAGGAAGGACAGACTTTGGTCAGAGGTCATGCACACCACTTCTCAATTTAGAATGTCTTTCAGGCATAATAAGGCAGCTATGTTGACAAGAATGCGATTGTGTGGTAGGACATCTAAGACTGCTCCGAAAATAGTCTGCTAAAAAAAATGAAAAGGCACAGTATGCAGACATGAGTTGTTAAGTAGACACACCCAAAGGGATAGTTTGTCTCTTATTTCATGCTTGCTCGAATGAACTATGCTTCTGTGTTATTTTGTCGTCCTTCCCCCATCCGCTAGCGGGTAAGAAAACTCCTTTAGATTTGTCCTTACACTTCCTAAGGACTTTCAGGAATTTAGATTTTTGGAAAAAGAAAGATATGAATATGAACTTCACCTAGGCTATTCAGGAGTTATGCCACTACTTGAAGTTAAAAAACCTCTCTGATTCTGTTTCCTCCTCAACAGAGGAAGGAATTACCTACCTCACAAGATTAGTTTACACATAGTATATTTTGGGGTGAGTACCTGCCATAGAGTTTGATTTAAAAATTCTTGTTACTGCTACGCTCCATGATTATACATGTACTTTCTAACCTCATATTTCTTTCTCATTTCTACATATGATCATTGGAAAGTGTCAAAAGTTCCATTATTGTTGTTGTTGTAAAGAAAGACACGCAACAATTTTTGGAGCTTAGGAAATGGAAGTTGAAATTAAGATACTAGGTAGCATGCAAAAGCACCGAACAAGGCTCAATTCATTTTTCATCTTCCTCATTTCACGTCTCATAAACTGGGGCTTGGCAGGGAGACGGAAAAGGAACTTGAGTAGGGCAGTCTGGCTGACACAGCCCCTGGATGATGGCATTTGACTGAAATGGTATGTTCAGCTGGGGGTGTCTAGCGTCCTCTCTCACCACTTCTGGTCCCCTGACATCCCAGTGTGTACCAAGTAGTTCCGAGTACTCTCTTTGCACTCTACATACTTCACCTTCACCATTTCCAACCTTATGAATAACCTCAGTGAGGCATTGGTCCTAAGAAACTTGGCTGTATCTAGGCATCTCTGGTGCAAGCGCTAATAACTGAAATTAATAGACAGCTAGAAAGTACTATATACATAACTCATTTGGTGATATAAGAAGTTTGATTATCTGAAATGGTTAAAGCTTCTTCCAATACATTCGTATGAGAGCAACCGGGCCAAATTACAATGAACCTTTTTAGGGTGCAGTAGTTTGAGAATTACATAGAGTGAGACTTCATACTTACAGTATTGATGAATACAATGTTTTCTTAAATGTTTTACCTAAATACTGCTCATTATGTAAAATCTCTGTGTTCTTTCATTAAATGCTCTATCCAAAGGCCCTGTTTAAAGAGATTTCCATGTGTAGCGTTGGCTGGCTCAGCCACAGAAATTTGAAAGTAGCAACAGGTCAACCATATGAATATTATTTCCTTGTTGTCAAGTGCTAACACAATGCCCATGCAAGGGATGGCGATGTGGTTGTGGGCACTGAAGGGCAGACTCTTATGACAATCATTGTTTTCTGTCCTTGAGATGCCTGCTCCATTAAGAAGACTTTCAAATCACTTGGCATGCTCAAATCTGAGTGTGGATTAACACTAATCGACAAGCTTTAACAATGCGTTGAAAATAATCAAATTCCACGCTCTTTTCTTTCCTTGCTTTGCCAATGAGGACATATTGAAAGAATGTGATCAAGACATTGCTTTTCACATACATTCATTAGTAATTCAAAGATTCTGTAGCTGATGGTGATGCTAGCGTAATTAGTGGGGGAGAAAATGGAAGAAATGCATGTTGCTATAGCAATACGTTCATCGTGAATGATCTACAGCATAAACACCGAGATTAATTTGCAAGATGCCAGGTACAGAGCTGCATGGCTGACTGGGCTACTCTCAGATGCCACAGTATTTGTTTTTAAGTCTAAACAGCACAGTGGAGCTTTCAAGGTATGTGTGCCTGTCACTGTCAATCACACAAGAGTTGCATTCCCAAAGAGTTTTCTATCCACTTTAAATTTTTTAACACAAGAAGAGAAACATGCTCCTTTGAGAGAATTAAATAAAATAGATACTCTTAAAGATGACATTTTGACACCAAAACAAGGTTAGCAATCTCCTTGTTTCTGGGCACAGTGAGTGTTTCTGCTTTATCTTCATACTCGCTTTTAGTATCAAAGATAGAAGGGTTTTAAGTACAAGCAGATTTAAAAATACCGAAATTGGAAGCCATGGTGTCAGAAAACATCTTAAGAAAGCACTTGTGGATATGACCATAAGCCGGATGATATTTTAGCCCACCATCATTTAGGTTATTACTAGAGACTTAGGGCAAAAAGGCATCCTTACCTCATTGGGCAGGGAAACGTGATATGTGGGTATATATAGGTGTGTGTTTATGAGCTTGTCTGAAGGATGTTGTTGCCAACTGGATGCTTGTTACTGATGATATTTTGAGGCCTGGAGCCAGACACACAGGGGATGGTCCTAGGGATTCACATTCCTCAGGTTGGATGGCCGATTGGTTCTACACCCTTGGCAAAAACACACAGCGTGTTTGTGGTATGACCTTCTCATTCCATCATCGGAATTGACCACATTCAGAATTGGGCCAACCTTAGAAGAAACTATAATGGGATAGATGCTTTAACTGAAAAGCTTAAGAATTTGAAAGACAAAGAAGCTTAGGTGGTCATCTCATCTTTATCCCTGAACCCCTGGTAACATAGAAGCCTGTATGACCTGTGTGTCTGATGTGAAATGGAAAAAAAAAATTTGCTAATTTATTCATCATATAAATCTAATAGCGAAAACTTTGATATAGGTGTCGTGGCATTTGTTCAAATGTTATATTAGGAGATTTGGAAAGGGGGCATGGTATTTTCTCGCTGTTCACTGATGTGTAGTGCCTACATAAGACAAAAATTCAGGTTAGCCTACACTTCTGTAGAGCATGCTCCGTGCAGAGCCATTGCCCTTGGGTAGCTATAACTTGTAAAGATCTCCTGTAAAGGATTCCTGGTAGCGTGCCAATGCAGCCCAGCCCCTGACCTCCAAAGACAGCAGGAAGAGGAGGGGAGCTAAGGCTCTGCTTTCTCTCTAGCCAAGACAAGGCCTGGGTCTCTGGAAATAATTCCCACCATCTGGTTAAATCATGTACACTATGAGACCGAGACAAGCAAATTCTTAAGCTTTACGCCAGGCCTGGCATTCCCCATTCTCCCTATGGGATTGAGCCCAGAGGTTAGAGGTTTCCAAAACCATGATTGGACCCTGCAGTTCCTACACTGGATGGACAGATACTGTGCAGAGGAAATGAACAATCAACTTTGTGTCCTTAGGGGTTCCACAAAGGAAAACAATAAACTTGCTTCAATACTGCTCCAAGAAAGCAATGGTTTGCCTCAAGCTCCCGCTCAAGTAAAGACCAATGAATGCAGTCAGCCTCCAATGAGGGGAGGAACTCTTTTGCTTGCTTCACCCTGGTTCACAGTGGATTGTGACCACCAGTGAAGTCGGCGCTAATCTAATCAGGATGTTTTGCTTGAACTTCTGGTGTGGGTTTTGTCTGGATTGGGAAAGAAAGGATTTTTTTTTTTTTAAATGCTACATTTCTCAGTTCAAATGGCTTTCATGGGTGAGTGTCACTGTTGTTTTCACAATACACATTTTGCCTAAGTGCCACTTAGGCATTTAGACTGTCTACAGTATTACTTGAAGTAGAGTGCAGTGGTTCTCAACCAGGGATGATTTTGTCCCATGGGGAGATTTGGCAATGGTCGGAACCTTTTTGAAATTGTCCTCACTGGGTTGAAAGTGTGCATATGCTACTGGCCTCTAGCGGGAAAGGTCAGGGGTGCTGCTCAATGCCCAGCAACTCACGGGACAGCCCTTCCCAAGATCTACGAAAGTGGCCAAAGTATCCGTAGTGGCTCTGGAAGCCCCAGTCTAGATGCTTGGCTTTGGGTTCCTGTTTAGAAGAATGAAGCCAAAGGATAAAGTCATAAGTCCCTGCTGCAGAGATAGCTCAGCGGCATAAGCGTCTGCCTGGCAAGTACAAGATCCTCAGTTCGATCCCTGATACCAAAGAATAAATAAATACACAAATAAATAGTCATAAGTCATGAACTGATCATGAGGATCAAGTGACATTTGTAGATGTACATCTACGTAAGCACATGTACATAGGTGGATAACACAGAGTATGGTGAGTCAACTGTTGAAAAATGTGTTCAGTAACAGTGCAGACAAGTAGCAGTGTAATGTTAATTAGGGCACAGTAGCATAAAAGACAATTATTTACTAAAATCTCAGTTTCTGAAAAAATAGCTCTTTCATTAATTTTTGAACCTATACATATAGTGTTCCATATATAATTGCAGTGATGCTTCACTGTAGGCAATACACCTTTTGGAGAGGCCTAGTGATGAAGAGGTTGCAGTGGTATTTGAACCTAGGCCTGTGTACATTTCAGGAGGCACAAAACTGCTTCTGATGTCTATAACATCTATGGCTATAATTCTAGGACTATTGGGTAGATTTGTGGAATTGTGAAGCACAGAATCATTTGAGGCAATAGAAGGAAAAGATATTCCTTCCTCGAATTTTCTGATTTGGATTATTGTAAAATTTGAAAAATGGCGCTGTCCAGATAGTTTAGAAAACTAAAGCACCTGCTCAGGCAGCGCGCAGACGCTGGGGTTCAGTCCCCCGACATGCCATGCCAGCCTGGTCCCTGGGGCGTGCTGAGACAGCAATTGAGACTGGCTGTGGTGGCATGTGCCTGTAATCCCAACTCTTGAAAGGCCGAAAGCAGGAGTATCACTGAGTCTGATCTACACAGTGAGACCCTATAGACCCTTTTTAAAAACTATATTTAAAAAAAAAGATATTAAAAAAACTTATGTAAAAAAGAAAGTTACTGAATGTCACATCTACATGCAGAGATGCCCTCTGTTCTGATGCTAGTTGGTCCATCCCAACTGCCACCATAGAAGAATCACAGCCTCATCCTGCCTATTCCAGCATGATGCCCCCAAAGCTTGCATCTTTCTCTTTTACAGCTAATCCAAACTCCCCTTTGTGTAGTTTACCTGATTTTAGTAGGTCATAATAATGTCTACAAAAACCACTGTGCTTTTAGATAGAATGCCAGTGACATGTGGCCACCTGGAAAAGCAGAACTTTGTGACATAGGGGAAACCTGCAGGAACTTCGTCCAGATACCTGGCTCTAGATCGCCCTCCTTTTCTGGCCACCCACATCCTTTCATCAAGTCCTTTGGACAGTCAGATAATGAAGAAGCAAAAATTTACTCACATGTGGAAATATCTAGAAGGTTGTGCAACTATAAAAAGTGGCCATCAGCCGGGCGTGATGGCTCACGCCTGTAATCCCAGCACTTGGGAGGCTGAGGCAGGAGGATTGGTGCGAGTCCGAGACCAGCCTGGGCTACAAAAGTGAGCGCAGGACCAGCCTCAACTTCATAGCGAGACCCTGTCTCAAAAAGACAAAAAAAAAAAAAAAATGTGGCCATCGTGGTTACCTTAGGGGGTCACAAGAAGAATATTCTAGTGTTTTCTCCTTTTTTATTCTGTATATTTCTACCCAGTGAACTATTTCAGTAGTGCATGCTGTTTCATAATTTTAAAACCAAGAGAATAAGTTAAACATCAAAACAAGAAACTGAAGAGGAGCCACTTTTCATCCTGGTGCTTTGTTCTTCAGATCAGTACATTTTTTTCTTCGAAGGCTGAAACAAGGAAAAAGATGGGTGTCAGGTGTTTTACGGGGTGCAGAGCTGATGGTTCTGTGGGTGCCAGCATTGACTGGGTTTTGGCATTGATGCACGTTTTATGAGATAACCATGGAGTGATGAACCCCGCATTTGTTTCTAAGCTTTGCAGGAAGGGACATTACTAGTGACATCTAGCTTGGTCACATGCTGTACTGCTACCACCTCCTGCCCTTTGGATCCTATCTGATGCTCTTCAGATTTTCTAGTAATTACCCAGCGTTATTGTTTATTATCTGCACTCCCACAAGAACATGTGCATCTTCCTTTCTTTTGCTTAGTACCTAGGACAGTTTTGAGAATATAGCTACCTGCTCATAAATACTTACTGGATGTGTGAATGTTTGTCTATGGAGTGGAGAGTTTTGGCTCGTTGGGATATCTCCTTGGGAACATTTCTGAATATTCTTTCTCTTCTTTGTCCTCACTTAGCTAGAAGTATGAGAAAGTGAATAATATTTTATATATATTTAATTAATTAGAAAAATTTAGAGGCATACCTTATATCTTGAATAATAATCTTATTCTTGTCTTCTTTTATTCAAAATTAATAAAGAGCAAAAGCGGTGTATGTATAATTACTTGTCATTATTGTGTGCCTGAAATTTTTATGTATGTATTGTAATACTCATAGGATTTCTAATTTCTTTCTAGAACCTCCTAGCTGCAAAAACCCTGGATATTAGGGGAAAAAATCTTCATATTTGTGTTTGCAAATAAAAATAGTTACCTACCCTCAGATATTATCAACCATAAGTAATATGCATTGTGATTCATTTCTCTTTGAGCATTATAAAATGACAATACATTCAAGAAAAATCATCTCTAGGTTTAAATCATAAGTTCATAATTCTACACAATGGGATTTTTTTGTAAAAACCCCTGGTCTCAGGAGTGGTTACTTTGGATTACTGATAGTGTTAAAAATGGTGATTCAAACAAAACTTGCAGCCCTTGGTGAAGTTGCTTGCTTTTGGCTGACCAGTAATAAATTCATCTAGTATATAGATAAACTTACTTCCAGTTCTCCCCTTCATCTTCCCTGAAAGAGAACTTAACACACAACTACTGGGAGATGGAAATTATTACAAAAACAGAGTGCCTTGTATGGGCCCCTGGGAAAGGCAATATTTAAATTCAGCAGTGAGGAAGGGATAATAATTAAAAAGGCAGAACAAAAGCATCCAGGAAATTGGGAAGAACATCACAAGAGCACACAGGAATGCTGTCCTAGAAACCAAGGGAAAAGGTACAGCAAGAAGAAAGGTGTGGCCAAGAATATCAGATGCCACCGAAGGCCCTGATGGCACGAACATTGGGCAGCTGTCCCAGCTGCCATTTCATCATGGCAAGTTGCCATTCAGACAGTGGCTGCACTTGAGGGCCTTCTGAAAATTCCCCTGAGGCTGAAGCCCCTGTGGTGTTGTATAAATCAAGATGTTCTTCAGGTAAGTTTAACAAGCTGGAACGGGATTGGTCATGTTTAGGGAGACAAGAAAAGTCAGATATTTCTGTGATACGTAACTGAGCTCTGGTGTTTTCATTTCTATGTGGCTTTGGTGCAGCAAGATTATAGAGCAAAGAGGACAGAAACCCGACTCCGTTACACAAATACATATGTGTTTACGGTCGCGGGTATTTCTCCCCAATTTGATGAGAATCAGTATTTTGAAATAAAATTATTTTAAGGGATGCTAAGTAGAGCCAATTTTGAGGGCTTTGTGGCACAATGATAATTAAACACCATTCTTCACCTATCTTTAGATGCTGTTATAATTAATCAGGTTGATTGTCTTTCAAAATATCCATTATACCTTGATAACATTTTTGATGATTTTTATATAAACACAACACAATGCAGTGCAGATGCACATTCTAATCATCATATCCAAATCAGCTGACAGACATTCAGCTCTGGGTAACAAAATGCAGGGCTTAATTGAGGAGGTACTTGAGAAGAATGCAGTGGAAACAAATCAGGTGCTATTAAAATTCAAAATAAAATAAATCCAATTTAAAACCTATATTTCCGTCTTTATACAATCCCATGCCAATAGTCTTCCTCAACTAGCAAAAAAAAAAAAAAAAAAAAAAACCCCAAAACAAAACAAAACAAAAAAATTACTGACAGGAAAGTCTGAAAACTCGACATATGTTTCCAATTTCCAGAGCAAGCTACTTCAATTTCAAATCTATTCACAGCTTCTGAATTTGAGGACTAGTAATGTCATTTGATTCTGAACTGACCTGAATGTCTTAAGACGTGTTTTTCCTAAGAATGGTGGGGAATGGGGCTTCTCTGTCATTTCTGCATGGTAGAAGTAAGAGTGGAAGAGACTCTATTGAGAGTGGGACATACGCAGAGAGGGCAGAGCTCCAGTGACCATTGCAAGACGGTCCCAACTCGCTCCAGTCCGGAACGGCCCCTTTCCAGGCCCTACGCTTGCCTTATTCTGTCTCTTACCAAACATGAACTGAAGATACAATAGCAAGTGTTTGTTTAGTTGTGACAAAGTGTGTAAGACGAAAATCTAGGGACTCGTCTCATTCACTGTTTCATCCCAGGCTCTAATGCAGTATCTAACCTAGATCAGTGTTCATTCTGTGATAAATGAATGAATATACTCTTTTCCTACAACTAACCATCACAAAGATAGCAACAATTCACCCAGATTTTAATATTTTTTCTTTTGCTTCTTTTTTTTTTTTTTTTTTTTTTTTTTTTTTTTTTTTTTTTTTTTTTTTTTTTTGCATTTAGGACAGAGTCTTCAGGGTCTTATTACTCTCAGTGATCCTCCTCTTTTCAGCCTCCCAAAAGCTGGCATTACAGGCCCTCATGACCACTCCTAATCTCATTGGCTGTCTCAGAGTGCCCCAGGGGCCAGGCCAGCACATCAGGCTAGGGAGACTGACCTTGAACCCCGGATGCTGCGTCTGCCTAGGCAGGCGCTTTCATCTGCTGAGCTATCTGGTCGGCTCTCTTTTACCTTTAAGAACCATATAAACCTACCACTCATGTGTTGTAAAATGTATGAAAGTCTTTACTAAACTTAGGCTTTGTAAACCATAGTTCACATTTACTTGAACGTGTTGTATAATGAACCAGGAATTAAAGAACACAACACTTTATAGGACAGGCCAATGGTGTGTATTCTTTTGTTTACCTCTTATGTGTCTTTATCACTATCTGTTTGGAATACACAATGACTCTACTCTTCTTGGGGAATGGTACTTGTATATATGGCATCTGTATCATTCTTATTTTCCTTTCTTTCACCCTTTCCTACTTTCTTCTTTCCAGATTTCCTTCCCATTTTTACATAGTCTAATTTTTAAATGTGTCTCACCAGTCTTGTGTTACTGACTCCATTTTAAAAGTGATGTCCTAGATATTCAGAAATATGAGAAATGAACTCAGAATCCATAATGATACATGCTGCGTGAGTGATGCAACCGTGCTTTGATGGATCTAGATAAGCTGCCTACTTTTCTTGTGAGAGTCCTATGAACACTAATTGACTTCATTGATAAGGTAATAGATTAGCAAATAGTGTCTAATCTTGCCAATCAGTAGATTCCAATATTTAGCAAATGCAATCAGTAAGTATATATATATATATATATATATATATATATATATGATACATATATATGTATATATATATATATATGATACATATATATGTATATATATATGATACATATATATGATATATATATGATATGATATATATATGATACATATATATGTATATATATATGATACATATATATGATATATATATGATATGATATATATATATATATATATATATATATATATATATATATATATGTATGATACGAGGTCTTACCACGCAGTTGGGACTCACAACTCTCCTCAGCTGAAAACCTGGTTCCAGGGCCAGCAAGGTATGTGATAGCGGGGAATGAGCTGGGGACCTTGTACTTGCCAGGCAGGCCCTTATGCCACAGAGCTATCTCCCCAGACCATCCTTCAATTTTAAATAGGAATTTTAACTGAATATATTTTTCCATAATAGAAAATTTATGAAAATATATCCTAGAGAATGATAATTTCATTAAAATGCTGTGTTCATTGAAAATCTACAAAAATTGTGCAAAATAGTTGGGAAGTATTTTGTTTAACATTATACTTGAAATATGTCTTAGAACCTTTTTTAAAAGGGAGGCTGCTAATTTATTAATTTCTAATGATAACAAGTTAGAATATAGATTTGGCTCAAGCTATGAGATTTACTAGCTGCTATTTTAATGTTTAAAAAATCATTTATTTGTTTGGTACAGGGCCTTGCTACACAGCTCAGACTCGGATGATCCTCCTGTCTCAGTCTCCCCAGTGCTGGGATTCCCGGTGTGTACCACCACGCCCAGTTTCAGTGGCCAGCTCAGTGTAAGGTCAGAATAGCAGGGGGTCCCAGGGATTGAACCCCAGTCCTTGCGCTTACCAGGCAGGTGCTTAGACTATCAAGCTGTCTCCTTGCTCATAGCTGCTATTTTAATTTATCATATTTTCTAGACAGATAATACAAGTCTATATACCTGCTTTTGCTCATTGGAGCAGGAGCCTAGTGATTATCAAGCATTTCTGTTCTACAGAATAAGGAAGTGATAAGGCAGTTCATTTAGTCTGGAAATATGTTGGCAGATGTCATGTCTAATGCTTGGTTACAAAGGGTTGCAGACAGCGGGTGTCCTGATGGGCATGATGGTAGATCCTGGGACTCAGGATCACCTGCCCCACACATACGCTGCTCTTGCTTTAATTGCGTGGTGGATAACTGAGCTGATGGAGCTAAGTCTAAGTCAATTATGACAAATCCGTCCCCCTTGCCACAGTGATCAGATCTGGAAACCTTGGCCTAAACCGACAGATGATATTCTCATGGCCATGGAATAAGCCAGTCCAATGCTAGTAAAGCATAGAGACCTCCCTTTCCTGTGTGCTAACCAGAACATCTGTGGGCCAGGCAACGTTAGCAGCCGGTGGGAGCAATGATTCAAGGGTGATGCTGAGAAGGCCTGGGATCCTCCGGCCTCCCTCCTCTTGGTTCTGCTTCTTCCAAGTTGAGTGAGCCGTCACTTCAGCTAAGTGAGCACTAAGAGGTTCCCTCAGTACCCACGTTAGCCTTCTGGTTCCTTCTCGTAGAAGGTGCATGCTTGTGTCACCTTGTCCCACCCTTACTGCTTTCTCTGTTTTCCTAGTTTGCAAGATTATTGCTACGATTTTGCAAAATGTCTTCGTTGCTTTCTGGATGACTTTTGATTTCCTCAGAAGCCATCAGAAACATAGGCTCTTCTCTTTTTAAAAATCTCAAAAAAAAGTTTATTGGGATATATATATATATATATATATATATATATGTATGTATATGTATATATATGTATATATATGTATATGTATATATGTATATATATGTATATGTATATATATGTATATATATGTATATATATATGTATATATATGTATATATATATATATATATATATATATATACATATATATATATTCTGTAATACTTGGATTCACTTTGTTCAAATAATGAGCTAAAACACTATCTCCTTAAAGAGTCCTCGCTGGTCCTCTCTATCCCAGGGCAGAGCCACTTCCCCCTGGCCACTGTTGTGGGGGCATTTCCTACCTGCATACATTGCTACTTCTCACCAGGGATGCCATGATTCTCGTATCACTCCATCTCCTTAAGTATTGTGATTCACTGGGATCCGGCTGTGGATTACGATGCTGCTCATCTGAGCTCTGGCAAGGTACCTACACACAACATGCATTTTATTTTTTACTATGGGGGTAAAATCCCAAAATAATCTCTATGATTATATTTCCAATCATACTGTCAGAATAAATACACTTTTTAATTTTTTTTCAAAATATATATTCTTGTAGTCATTCCAACAAGGGGAAAAAAGATCACAACAAAGTAGTGACTGATGCCCAACATTTTATAGGTGTTCTTCACAAATTTTAAAAATTTATGTGAAAGAATATTGTTTGTTATGTTTCCTAAATTTAGACCCATTGTAAGAATTATAATTTTCTTTCCTTCTGGTTTTCTCTCCAGCATGACTTCTCTTATTTCCAATAGAGACAGTGCCAAAAGGCAAGAGGAGGTGTAAGGTCTACTTGTCTGTATTTACTCTGTCTAAAATAGCCCTGGACTTTTGTTAGATGGGGTTTTCCTCTGATGTTAGAGAAAATGTTGTAACCTGCTCTTTTGTTTGAACAGTGATGGCAACGTCTAAAAATATCATGAGATTCCAAATGTGTATCTGGAAATTAAAAAGGACTTTGGGCAGGAGCTGTAAAATCTTCCATTGGCTTCATGCACCTTTAGCTTCGTGTGAGTCAGAGCTGCCCGCAAGGGAGACGTGTAACTGATAGGTCCTCTTTATGAAAGCCGGTTTCAGGGGCCACATCTGGGGGGACACAGCGGAAGAGAGGCATGTGGTTCTGTCTAAATTTCATCCAGAACTGCTCTCCCCATCTGACCCTGGAAATTGCTGCAATTTTGGCTTCCTGTGGTATGCAGTAAATAAAACTAAATCAGAGATGGTAGAAATGCACTTTACCCAGAAAAGCAAGTTTCTTTGCTTTCTATACTGGCATTGGCTGTGTATTGACAAACAGCACAATGTAATTATGATTTGTACCAGACGAACCCCTCACATTTCTCTGGATGGGCTTTGACCGTAGCTTCCCAACAGTAGCTTCTGTCAGTGATTATATATTTTTTATAATTTACACTTTGTAACAATAAGAGAAGAAAGCAACATCTCCTACCAACATGGCGATGAGAAATCATCTCCCAGGGAGGTCTGAGGAGACAGAGGGAAGAGGGCAGTGTGAATGACAGTTCCCTGGCAAGCGAAGCTGCTGGACTCGGTTGCCATAAAAAGAAAGGTCATAGTGAATCAGTCACCTAAGCAGCTCCAAACTAAGAATACCACAGCACTGCCCGTTGGACTAAGATGGCTTTGATGAAAAATGACAGATGAGATTGACGGGGGCATCTGAACCCATGCAGCTGTTCCATTTCAGGCATTCTTCTCCAGGATGGCTACTGCATGGATTTAAGAAGCTGCAGGCAGCAGTCATTTTAGGAAATGGACACCATGTGGAAATCATCTTAGAATGCAGTTTGGAGTGGAGGGCTAGGCTGGTCAGAACATACACACCACAGGCAGCTCCCAGACTTCACCAGTCCCTGTTACCTCGCCAGGTTTGCGCTCCTGTGCTCTAGTGCTCTATTTCACACCTTGCCTGAATGGCGCTTCCTCAATCTTAGCCCTTAAGTGTCTCAGCGCCTTACATTCCTGCATCAGCATAAGTAGCATTGTATAAGGAATAAAAAGATGTTGGAGAAAAATGTCTATTTTGCTTCACTGAAAAAATGCAAGTCCTATATATATTATGTAGAACACACTGTGCTGAAACGTGGAACACTTGATGAAATAAATGTCTAGGTTGAGTTACTTGACATACGCCTTACTTCACATAGAGTCTTGGTGTGAGAAGACGTAAAAACTATTCCCTAGTAATGTGCAAACATATAACAGGCCTTGGATTGGGGGTTTTTGTCCCTTGTAGTCGTGTGCTGGGAACCCAGTGCAACTGCGATGGCAGGCAGGGCCTGCTGGGAGGGCTAAGCCGGCAGGAAAGCATTACTGCTCCCACAAAGCCTTGTAGGGACGGCTCCCGTCTCTCCTGCTCCTCTGCCCCTTAATGAGCAATGTTCTTCCCCTCTGGAAGATACAATGCACAATGGTGTCGCCTTGGAAGTGAGGGGCCCACTGCTACCAGGATCCAAATCCTACTGCTTCCCTAATTCTGGACTTCGCAGACTCCACAAATAGGAGAACAAATTTTTGTGATTAGTCCATTATTTAATCCCAGGTATCTTGTTAAAGAACAGAACAGATTAACATACCACATGTTGACATTTTCCTACAGTTATCATGTCCTACCAAAAGATCTCTTGAACTTGTTCCTCACACCTAAATGAAATTTTTCATCCTTTGGCCAGTATCTTGCTAATGCTTTCATCCCCTAAAGTTGGCGTACAACTTTTACATGTTGCATGAAATATGCTCATTCGGTGCTTATGTTTAGTGTCTGAATTTTTTCACTTTTTTTTTTTTTTTTGTAGGACCGGGGTTCAAACTCACGACCTTGCACTTGCCAGGCAGGCACTTGTGCCATGGTGCTATCTCCCCAGCTAAGGAAGAATAGCGTTCCATTGGGGAGAGCAGACATCCACTCAGGAGAGGGAATGCTGGGCATGATAAGCCAGCTTTTACTACTTTAGGAACTCGTGCTGGTCGCCATCCTGGCTCTCATCAGTCTCTTTTGTGCTGACCGTGTGCAAGGCTCTTTTTCCTTCATATCCTCACCACTACTTGTTCTTTTCCATAATAACCACTCAAAAATGTAGGAGGGAGTGTTTCATTGTGATTTTAATTTGAATTTGTCTCATAATTAGGGATGTTTGGCATTTTTGCAAGAGCCTTTGGGTCTTTTATGTATTTCCTTTAAACCCAGAAACTCTGTGTATTATTATTATTATTATTTTTTCTTCGTTCGGTGCTGGGGATTGAACTCAGGACATTGCACTTCCGATGTGGGTGCTTACGCCGCTGAACAATCTCCCCGCCCTGACTGCATCTCTTTTTAAATTATGTTATTTTTTCTTATTACTTCTTCTTACCATATATTATTTATTATATATTATGTTGTATATGGTGATGGTATATATTATATATTGTTACATATGTATACATGCTATTAGCTGTTTATGAGGTATGTGGTTTGCAAGCATTTTCCAGCTTCATAAGTTGTCTGTTGAGTGCTCCCTTAACTATGCCAAAATGTTTTAGTTTAATGTCAGTTCATTTGCTTACTTTTATTCTTGTCGTCTGTGATATTGGCAAAATTCAAAAGATCATTTCCTGACCTAGTTATGGGGCTTTTCTCCTAATTTTGCATTTTACATCTAATCATTTTGAGTTGATTTTTCAATGTGGTGTAAGATAAGGGTATATTTTTATTCTCTAGTGTATGGATATTTAATTGTTCTGACATCCTATGTAGAAGATAATATCCTTTCTCACTTTTTATTCTTGGCATTTAGGCTTATGATCAGTGGATCATAATATAGATTTCTTTCTGTCTTGTTAGTTTATGTATTTTTTATTTATTTATTTATTTTTCTTGTTTCAGAACCTTTGTTTATTTACTCATTTTCATGGCTGGCTCAGTCCAATGTGGTGCCGGGGATCGAACCGTGGTCCCTGAAGCTGCCCAAGCTTTCCCAAGCAGGCGCTTTAGACCACTGAGCCATCCCGCCGGGCCCCAGTTTATGTATTTTTTTTTTTTTAAACATCAACACCATGTTTTGATTAATACGGTTTTGTAATCTATTTTGAAATAACTATTCTTCTTCTCCACTCCACATAAGAAATAAATACGAAATAAAAGAATAGAATAGTGTGCTCAAATTCCATAGAAGAAAGACACGTGTAGATGGGGAACACCACTCTATTTTGATTGTTCTTGAGTTTTATAACACACAAGTTATTAATTCTATTAGGCTGTTAAATTTCTATTTAATTTGGACATGCTTTCTTAGGGTTGAAGATCATTTTTCATCATTCTGGAATGAAATTCCCTCTTGTTTGTGAAGATATTTTATTTATTTATTTCCGTTTTGACATAGAATCCTTAAATACATATGCAACTGGTCCTTTGCATGCATACATTGAACATCTGTGGATTGAGTCAATGACTGATGGGAAAATATAGAAATTGCATGTGCACTGAACAGGTACCGATGTTTTCTAATACAGTATTTCCTAAATGATGTAACACAGCGACTACTTGCAAAGCAGTTACATTGTACTATGAAGAAATCTGTGGATGTATGTAATACTATGCCCTTTTATGCATAGGACTTGAGCTTCTGCCAATTTTAGTTTCTGCAGGAGTCCTGGAACCATTCCCACATGGATATGGAGGGACAGTTCACACACACACACACACACACACACACACACACATTCACATACACATACACACACACACAGATTCAAAATGCTTAGGTGATGTCTAACTACAGTTACTAAAACGTGTATGTACTATCTGTAATTTCAACGGCCATTGGTATAAAATAAAATGTGTCTTTAAAATAAAAGTAAAGTAATACATGACCCCTCTTCCTTCATAAATTTCATGGAAAATTTTATAGTACAAGCTAGGTGAGATATAGAGAAGATATTCCTCATCACCACCAGTTCTATAATTATTATAAACTGTACACTCTACAAAGCCTAATGGTAGTGAAACATTTAATCATGTTAAAATCAAACTAAGCTGAGTTTATCTGCTTAGTGCCCAGTATTTCTCTGACCATGACTAAGTTTAAAACATTTTTTTAGGGATTGAATTTTCTTCACAACCACAGTGTTTCTTGTTTTGTGCCTCTGGCTTTTATTCCAAGGCGCAGCCTTTTTAATTTTAACTTGATCTGTTGTATTGACTTTCAATGCCAATATATTGTGCATTACCCACCAAGAGACTTCTTTTTCCTGTTATTCAGAATTAAATAAACCAAGACACTACACATGTCTTAAAACCACAATAGTTTATTTATAAGAAGAAAGACAGCTCATCAAACTTTCCACAGGAATTTAAAACATCCATCGGGGACTCAGAGTCTTTACTTTCTTTCCATTCATATAATTTTGGTTTTGGCTTGACACTTAGCACAATATTCACTTCAAAAGAGTATCCCTTGCATTTAAAGTAAACAATCACTGCTCTACACAGACTTTTAATTTTTCTTCTCTGCCCTTTGTCACTTTTCTACTTCCATTCCAGGACTTAGCTGGCATTATCTCCAGAGTGTGCCAGATCCAAAATCCCTCGCCAGCTAATATCTTGATATGAGGACTAACTCATGAAAAATCACATTGTCACACTTTGTTTTATGTCCAACATTTCTTGACATATATGCCTTCTGAACATCTTAAAATAATACTTTTATTACACAGGATGAGATAGGACAAAATAACTGCAATTTGAATGAAATAAGATTTTGGCTTTAGGAAGGAAAATTCCACTTGAAACTGATGTAAGGCAAGAGACTTCATTTTGTGTTTGGGCTCTGTAGGCCTGGGTAAGCCAAAACATACGCTCTAGCTTGGCCCTGGTCACATCCAAAGTTGAATTTATAAAACACTTAAACTCTCACTGTGTGAGATATGGTTAACTAGTGACCGAGGGAGGTGGTCAGCACCAAATATTCACAAACTACAGAGCTCTCTCTGTTGCCGGTGGTCTCAGGAACAAATTTACAGACTGTGGACCTATTCATGCTTTGGCAGCCAAGGTCTGCTCTCATACACAAAGTGCACTCGTTTTTGTCCTATTGTTAAAAACAATTGAAACTTTGCCTTAAATTTAGTTAATCTGAGAACCCTCAGGTCTGGCATTTGTTGTAAGGAAGCCATCTCATGTGACATTTAATACATGTAATAATTTTTAGCAACTTCTTGCCAAAACTACAAGAATTTACCCAATGAAAAAAGAATGCTTTTTATGATGAAAGTACAAAAAGCTATGAACTTGCTTCACAAAACCTAATTGTGGAAATAACCACTTTAGCTGCCAGAAGAGCAGGAATCATGTGCTGTGCGGTGGACAGGATTAGTGCTTAGGCAGATCATAGCGTCTCAACACGTTTTATTCCCTCTGCAGGTAATGATCAGAATCAATGGGACATAAATGAGTTCTCTCCATGCCGACGTTCTCTGCACTGAGGTTTTCATAAATGGAATCTTGTCTGATTAACACAGGTAGTCTAAAATCCTGTACCTTACCATGGAATATAGATATGTAAAAATATATCATCCTATTTAAAATTTATGGACTTTGGTATGTCATATATTCATGCATGTGAATTTTGCCACATAGAGATCCTATGTTAGTATTTCACCAAGGTGTTCTACATTAGCACATGCATATGCACTGATATGGCCCTCTTTCTCATACTTGATCTCTCTCAAGACATAATT
This sequence comes from Myocastor coypus, assembly GCA_004027025.1. Taxonomy (NCBI): domain Eukaryota; kingdom Metazoa; phylum Chordata; class Mammalia; order Rodentia; family Myocastoridae; genus Myocastor; species Myocastor coypus. The sequence continues at coordinate 21,418 of PVJA010012595.1, read as the reverse complement.
GAATGTAGTGGAAGGGTAGGAGGGGCCATCCCCTTTGTGGGCACCGTGGTGAGTAGCACGGAGCAAGGCAGGCTGCCCATAGCCACCTGCACTGCCAGGACCCGGTTGGATAGCCCATGAGGCTCAGAGAATGTTATCTCCTCTCTCTGCTGTCATGATTGACTGAACTGAGCTGCCGGGAAAGGCCCAGAGCCCAGAGGAAGCTCCAGCATCACACAAGGCCCAAACATACAGGATCGACAGCCTGGAATAGATGAAAAGTCCAAAGCAACAGGAAAGAGAAACGTGGACCGGAAGCAGGCGGGTGGGGTCATCCCTGTTCTCTTTGTTAATGTTTTTGCTTGTTAGTTTGTTTCTGTAGTTTGATTTGTTTCTCTTTTTTGTTTTCATTTCCTTTCTTTTCTAAATGACTGGAGAGAACTACGGTCACTAGCATACATGCACATGTGTGCACACACATGCATGCTCACGCACGTATACACACACACACACACACACACACACACACACACACACACACATACACACAATCCCATCTCCCAAACTGAGAGAGTAAGTGCATATAATCCACTGTTTATTTCCTCATGTGTTCTCCTCTGCCCTCGTCTCTAGTTTCCCAAAGCTTGAGTGATCATCCTTGGTCCTCCAGCCTTGTGTCTGCATTCTCTCTCTCTCTCTCTCTCTCTCTCTCTCTCTCTCTCTCTCTCCCTCTCTTTTGCTCTGTGCACTTACTTTCTTTGCAGTTATCTTTGTGCTATTCACTTTGCTTTCTAAATCTTTACACTTCAAGATTAAAACCACTCTACCAAGGCAAAACACTTTGAATACAAGCTCTGAATTTTCAGTTTCTGTTATATGACTATAGATTTTATACAAGGCACAAAATTAATAGCCACTACACACTTTCAGGTTATGAGCTGTGCTTGACACTAGTGGTATTGCTTATTATGCTACTTTTTATAACTATTGTAATCGCTTTTCACTTCTGTATTGATACTGGGTAAACATGAAGTTTGTAAGCTCTCCACCGTCCAGTACAAACAAACGGGATTGAACCAAATAGTTACTATACTTCACTTGTAATTAACTGGGAAAGTAAGATCTTGAAACAGATACAATCCAAGAACCTCCTGCACACAGAAAAAAAAATCCCTGAGGAGTAGACTTTTCCTAGAGAGGACTTGATTCTAGTCACATAGTACTAGTGCAAAATCCTACAAAGACTAACATAAAACAAAATAAGAATTTCAAGATAGAAAATGACAAGATGCAGGAGCAAGATACAATCTCAGATAGCTAGTGTATCCAGTACAAGTCCAGGAGACAAAAAGGCAGAAAGAAATGGAAGACACTGAAATGAACACGACTGAAATTTCTGAAATAATAACAACCAAAATAAACAAATCCATGAGGCTACAGAGGAATTTCGAGCAGAAATAATTTCACAGGATAAAAAAAAGTAAAAGAAATGAGAACACTCATAAAGGAGTTGTTCAGGAAATCTACAGTAGAGAAAAATAAAAAATAATAGATCATTATAGGAAAAGGATGAAAATTGTGAAAATGAATATAGGTTTTTTTTGTTTTTTTTTGTTGTGGGACCGGGGTGTTCAAACTCACAACCTTGCACTTGCCCAGCAGGCACTTGTGCCTCGGAGCTATCTCCGCAGCTCCAGTGAAAATGAATATAGGAAAGAAATAGATTCAAACAAAAATCTAGAAATTTAGAAATTCCACTGAAAGCTGGCAAAGCTGCTTAAATGAAACTGAAGACAGGCTTTCATGCCTTGGAGACAGGATCATGACTAGTGATGATGAAAGGTGAGCTATCTTGAAAATAACAAAATATCAGAAAATAATGTGACAGTTGCAAGACAATGGAAAGAAATATAAAAATAATTGGTGCAGATGAAAAAAAAGGAGCCAGCCCCAGGGACAATAAAAATAAATTATTCCCAGAAATGACAGTAGAAAATTTCCCAAGCAAGGGAGAAGATTAAGGGAGGCATATAGAACTCCAATGAGGTACAACTAAAATAAATCTACATCCAAACTGTAACAATAAAGATTTTAGAGATTCATCACAAAAAAAGAATATTAAAAGTTTTAGAGAAAAGCAGCAATCACCTATAAAATAAAATCGATCAGAATAATGAGGGACCTCACTGCAAATCATAACGTCAAGAAGACCTCAAAGTGAACTACTTCAAGTCCTGAAAGAAAACAAGCTTCAACTTAGATTTATGTATCCTGAAAAACTATCTTTCAAATTTACTGGAAAACTAAGATACTTCCATGACAAAGAAAAACTAAACAAATTCATGACCACTAAACCAGCACTTCAAGATTACAGAAAGACATTCTAGATAGAGGCAAAAATGACCACAATTCCAAGAACAACAATGGAGTGAAACTACCAGGAAAGACAAGTAATTAAACAGAGGGGAAATGTGGAGAACCAATAGTGGGAAATAGTTGGATAATCCAATACATATCAATTATAACCATCAATGTGAATGGCCTCAAATAACCAACCAAAACAAACAGACTAGAGTGGATCAAGAAACAAAACGGATCAGAAAAATGTTGGAGTAGCTATTCTGTTTGCAGACAATGTGAATTTCAAAGAATGATGAAAAGAAATTTAAAAAGTCACTATGTACTTGTTAGGGGAAAACTCCAAGAGGAAGAGAAAAAAATCATACAGATGTATGAACCAAATATGGGATCACCTAACTATGTAACACTAACATTAAGAGACATGAAAAATCAAATAAGCAATAACACATTTGTAACAGTGAACCTTAATGGTTCATTGTCACAAAGAAAGAGATGAACCAGACCAAAAAAAAAAAAAAAAAAAAAAAAAAAAAAAAAAAAAAAAAAAAAAAAAAAAAAAA
>PVJA010012595.1:0-18418 GCA_004027025.1 Myocastor coypus | reverse complement strand
TATTTATGGAGTGTTCCACCCAATAACATCAGAATACACATTCTTCTCAGCTATACATGGGATGGTCTTTAAAATAGACTCAAAAGAACATGCCCAAATAAGTGTGAAAGATTTGAAATTATCCTATTCACATTATCTCATGGTGCAATGAAATTGGAAATTAATGGCAGAACAAACCACAATAGTTCCATAAGCACATACAAATGAAACAACACCTTCCAAACAACCAATAAATTACAGAGGGAAAATACAGAATAAATTATGCTATATATACAAACAAATAAAAATGCAAATATAACTTAATGGAATCTGTGGATGCAATAAAAGGAATACACAGAGCAAAGTTTATAATGGTGAACTCTTGTATCAAGAAAATAGAACAAGTACAGACATACAACTGAATGTTGCACAAGAATCTTTCAGACAGAGAAGAACAAGTGGAGCCCAAAGTTCAAAGAGAGAAAATCCTACAGATCAGCAGAAACTAATACAATGGAGGCTACAAAACAATGCAATGAATTAATGAATTGAAGAATATTATTCTCTGAATAAATGAAATTTATAAACCTCGACCTACCCTTACCAAAAAAAATGAAGGAAAAAATTCACCTTCATTCAATAAGGAATGAAAATGGTAAAATCGTGGAAATTTAGAAGATCATCAAGTTCACAAATTTCACTTGCAAAGGATAGAAAACAGAAGAATGGGCAAATTCCGAGGAACATATTACTTACCAAAATTGAGTTAAGAAGATATAAAAAGATAAGGGTATGGTCTCTAGTTGTTTCCTTAGTGTGAGAGCCTGAAAGCAAAAATGGAACCTGAAAGGTAGAGTAGATACTGCGAAAAGGGAATGAGCTTATTCAAAAGGAAATAATTACTAAATTGAGGAGGGTGGGAGAGGGAGTGTGGAAAGAGATTTATCTTTGTATGTAAGCAAGATGTTCTGGACAACTGTACTTTCAATTTCTGCTGGTCTATAGAAAGGAGCAGATAGTGCTTAATTTGTTTTGGCTCCTTTCTTCAAGTGTACTTTTTCTCTTCTTAACTTCTTATACATTTCTTTCATTTTCCAACTGTACATGTATATATGAATAGCTTGTTGGAAGTTGATACCAGGCATTACATCAAAATGCTGTGAAATTCATATTAATTTATTAAGTGAAATTCTGTATCACTCATAACTTCTTATGTTTTAACACTATTTTGTACTCTTCAAAGTTAAAAATTAAAAAAGTCCGAATGAAGCAATATCAGTTAATGAAAATGGAAACATAATAATAAGCTTGTCAATGAAGAAAAGCCCAGGTCCTGATGAATTCATGGCTGAATTCTTCCAAGAAACCAAGAGAAGATTTAATACTCATCCTCCTCAAACAATTTTTAAAAATTCAGGGTGAAGCAATTTTCCTATATCATTCCTGGAGGTAAATAATACTTTTATACCCAAACCAGAGAAAGAGAGCGAAAAAAGAGAGCTACAGGACAATCACTCTAAAGAATACACACATAAAATTTTCAAAAACAAGCAAACAAACAAAAAAACCAGAAAAAATCCACTAGCAAATAGAATGCAGCACATCATCAAGAAAATTATGCACCATGGCCAAATGGGATCCATCCCAGGGATGCAGGGAAAGTTAAACACAGGCAAATCAATAAAGGTAATACACCACATCAAGAGAGCCAAAGACAAAAAAAAAATTCATGATGATTTCAATAGCCACATAAAGAAATTTTGAGAAAGAGTAACACACATTTATGATTTAAAAAAAGACCTGTAGAAAATCAGAGTAGATAGTCTTTACCTGAATCTGAGAAAAGCCATCTCTGTTGTCTCTGTCTCTCTGTCTCTGTCTCTGTCTCTCTGTATGTCTGTTTCTCTCTCTCTCTGTCTCTTTGTCTCTCTCTCTTTCTTTCCTTGATTGTACTGAGGCTCAATCTCAGGATTTTTCTCTTTCCAGGAAGGTGCTTATGCTCCTGAGCTTTTTCCCCAGGCCTAAAAGCCATCTTTGACAAATGAGCTGCCAACATTATACCAATTATACTGAATGACAAAAACTGGAAGCTTTCATTCTATAACAAGGAACAAAACAAGAATGTCCATTGTAACCAATCCTAAGCAAAATACTTCTGGAAATATTAGCCAGCACAATTACACAAGGTAGAGAAATAAAAGAGATAAGCATAGGACAGAAAGAAGTCAAATTAACATTTTTCATAGATGACATGATATTCTATAGTGAAACCCAGAAAACTCTACCAAAAGACTTCCAAAGTTAATAAGAAATTTAGTTGCATAGCTGGATACAAAGTGAACTCTCAAAAATCAATAGCATTCTTGTAAACAAACAACAAACTCACTGAGACAGAAGTTAGGGAAGCAATGCCCTTCACAATACTACCCCCCCCAAAAAAATAAATTAAAAAAAGAAAAGAAATGCATAGGAATTAATCTAACAAGGGAAGTAAAAGATATTCACTGAAAATGGCAATACTCTGAAAGGGGTGATGGAAGAGTGTATCAGAAAATATATTCCTTGCTCATGGGCAGGAAGAACCAACATTGTTGGAAAATGGCCATAACCCCAAAACTTTTACCCAGCTATCATGCAATCCCAATCAAAATACCTTTAGCATACTTTGCTGAGCTAGAGAAAACATTCCTAAAATCCTTTTGGAAACAAAAGAGACTTAGAATAGCAAAGGTAGTCTTGGGCAGCAAAGACCATTTAAGAAGCATCACAATACCTGACTTGCAATTATACTACAAAGCCACTGTGATAAAATCAGCATGGAATTGGAAAAAAAATACCTGAGGGCCAGCGGAAGAGATTAGAAGATGCAGGCATAACTGAAAACACACTTGGCCACTTTATCTTGGTAAAAGCGTTAAAAATGTCCATAGAAAGAAAGATAGCCTCTTTAATATATGGTGCTGGAAAGCTGGCTGTCCACATGTCAAAGACTAAAACTAGATCTAGGTTTATCACTTTCCACTAATCAAAATGGGTCAAAGATCGAAAGATTAAAACAGAAACACTCATTCTCCTGTAGAATAAAGTAGGTAGGAATCTTGAAGACATACAGGTAGATAGAGAGTTAAAGAAGAAAAACTGAACTGCTTGGGAAGTACTTCAAAAACCGACAACTGAGGTCTCTTATTTAGAAGGCTTGAATATCAAAAGACATTGTCAACAGAGTGAAAAGAAGACGCACAAAGTCGGAAAATTTTTAGCCCACTGTCTCAGGCCAAGGACTTCTATCTAGAAAATACAAAGAACTGCAGGAAACCAGTCTCTCCAAATTCAAGTACCTCATCCAAAAACTGGCATCAGAGATGAACATGCACTTCTCAGATGAGGAAACACGAGTTACAAATAAATATATGTACAATGTTCAACATCATTGGACATTTTGTAAATGTAAGTTAAAGCAGCACTGAGATTCCATCATAACCAAGGAGGAATGACTGTCATCAAGAAATCGACCAATAACAAATGTTGGTGAGGCTCCAGTAAAAAGGCACCCTTCTCTCGATTAGTGGGAGGGCAGCCTGGGAGAGCCGCTATGCAAATCAGAGAGGAGATTCCTCACACAACTAGAATTAGAGATCCCATCCAACCCAGCTATTCTCCTTCAGGGTATTTTACCAAAAGAATTAAAAAACATTACACCACAGCAATATATGTGCATCTATTTTTTGTTAATCTATTTTTATAGCAGCATGATTTGTTATAGCTAAATCTTGGAAACAAAAAAATGCCCATAAATTGAAGAATTGATAAAAAAAGAATGGCATTTTTATAAAACAGGGTTCGTTCAGCTATAAAGAAAGATCAATTTGAGAGTTTTTTAGGTACATGGATGCAACTAGAGACCATACTCATAACTGAAAGAAATCAGAATGACAAGTATCAACATTGTATTGTCTCCCTTGGAAACAAAGCTAACAGGGGAAATGAGATCTGAACGTTACAATAGATATTTGTGAAAGGGAAGAAATTTTTGAAAGGAAAGAACAACTGGGATGGAGGGAAAGGGAGAAAACAAAAGGGAAATTATATCTCACATACAAGGTTAAAATCCCACTGATTTCTATTCATTCACTAAAAAATGATTCGTGCTTGTATTGTTTGGTTACTCTTTTGTACCTGTAACTTGTGATCTGAGCAACTATTTTGAAGATAGAAATATGCAATAAATTAACCATAGTCTCCTATTACCTTTGCTTGAAACTCTGTATCATTGTGTTTATTGTCTTTTCTCCTTAAACACCAGTAAGTGAAAGACCAAAATACATGAGCCTCAACAGAAAGAATTCAAGGGGCACAGGAAGAGAAGAATGTGGCAGCTACCCATTTCCTGTGAGTTTGCTGCATGCCATTTAGATCTTCAAACAAAACCTTTGTGTTTCCTGGGGAATTCATTAGTTGGCCAACTTTTTTATCATTCGCAGTGGAACTCGCTTTCTAGGACCAAAGATGCCAGAGTCAGAGTCCTTAGCTTTCCACTTTGCAATTAAGTGAATTTAGCCAAGAGTAGAGGTTAGTGTACCCTCTGGTTTTTCATCTGAAAAACTGACTTTTGCAAGTATACTTTTATTTTCATAGTCAATTCTATAAATTCAGATGAAGTCTTGTAATAGATGGAGTAACACTGTTAGTTTGTCAAATGTTTTTCCCCGCCCCCAATTGGTGGCCCATTGAACAATACTGTCTTTTACTGTATTGACTGAGTTAGACGTGATAAAATGATAATTCTAATTCCACTGTAGGTTGTTGCAGAAGATTAAGGGAGCTAATACGGAGTAGAGTGGCTGGCAATAAATGTTAGTCACCATTATATTTGTGTCACAGAACTCAATGCTTGAGATTGAGACTGTGAAAAGAATACTGCATGCTCTTACCAGTAAATGGTAGATATCCACTTCTATTATAAAACTCACCGTGAGGAAAGGGTTCATTCTAACCTTTTCAGTATATCACCAAACTCTTAGAATGTAATTATCTGTTTTGACCAAATATTAGACTCTTATGAATGTAGCTTATAATCAGTAAATATTTACAACACATTCATCTTCTTCCTTGTTTGTTTAATCTCTTTCATATCAGCAAAATAAGGATTCTTACAATGAATATTTGTAAATAATTATTGGTTTAAATTGGTACTTCCAATAAATAAGCATTATTTCTTCTTAGGCTTATAAACATATCCCTTTTAACAAACATATTTTAAATTTCCTTCCACTTATTTGAAATCTGAAAAACTATATTATAAATTGTAAATATATTATCAAGTAGAATTACTTATGAATTTGCTGACGTTTTGATAACACTCAGAATAGATCTAATTCTATCTTAATGTTTAATAGGCACCTAGTGGTTGTGTTAGTTTTTAATGCATACATTTATTCATATTCCTTTATCTTGTCTTAAAATTTATATATAGTCTTGCTATGAAGCTTAGACTCCTAGAGCTCCTCCTGCCTCAGCTTCCACAGCACTAGGATTATAGGAATGAGCCACTATGCCCAGTTTCAGTGGCCAGCTTGGTGCAGGACTGGAAGGGCATGCAGTAGCAGGGATCAAACTCATATCCTTGTGCTTTCCAGGCAAACAGCTAGACTACAGAGCTATCTCTCTGGCCTCCTTTGCCATTTCCCTTAACTCATCCAAGATAACAGAAGGCTGGGTAATGTTATGCTCACTGTATCATTCATAAGGAACACAATTGTACCTATGATTTTCACACAATTTCTTCCTTCCTTCCTTTCTTTCTTTCTTTCTTTCTTTCTTTTCAGGACCAGAGACTGAACTGAACTCAGGACCTTGTGCCTGCCAAGCAAGTGCTTATTTTACTGAGCTCTCTCTGCAGTTCCTACAATTCTTAATTTCTCATCAGGAATTTTATCTATGTACTTTTCTTCAGGAAAAGGCAATGATATCTCTCCTCAGGCATACTACACTTCTTTGACTACTTTCCTCTGTGGTCCCATAATGTCTTTGAACAGAGAATTTGGGACATCACTAAGTTACAGAATGTTACAGTATATGTTCTCTTATGTCCTGAGTACTCACTGATCTTGAAGGTCTAGAGCAAAACTATTGGCTACCTTTGTAGCCTTTTTCTCTAATTTTTTGATCTGCCAACTTAGATTCTTAACCTTCAAGAACAGAAGCTTCATGATATTTTCCCCAATAACATATGCACTTGAACTTAACATCACTATAGAGAGAACATTCTCTCAGGCTTTCACAGAGAGCAAATTGGCCAAGCAATGGCTGGGACTCATTCAGATGGCTGACACTGGCAAAAGATTTACAAGCTGCTGTACGTGGCTCCAGTGTAAGTCCTGAGGGAATTTGATTGACTTCGTCAGATACAAAAGTTCCATTATTTCTTATATAGGTCTTGCTTTCTCTTGGTCTTAACTATCCAGCAGAAAAGTCTAACCATGAAGTATAAAAAGTAAAGCCATATTAATACACTGACCTTTAAAAAACCCAAGTTAACAGTTTCCAATATTTTCAGCTCTTCTGATAACCCCCTACTCTTGCACTCTGAACAACTTCTACAAAAAAAAGCAATATGCAATGCATGAATTACTGCAACTGTCCTGCTAACCTGTTGTAAAACTGTCTCGTTGCTATTTCTTTCTCATTAAAATTTATTTTAAAAAGGCAATGATACTATCAATTCACTCAGGACCGCATAAGCAATGGTCTTTCTGGACATAATGGGCAATGAATCTCAGTGATCCAGGACCTGTAAAAAGGAAGGGAAGAGCATTAGAAGGCAATCTTATATTTGAAAGAATGAAGAAAAACAGCTTGCGGTGGAAAGCCGCACACCCATGTAATGAGAATTACAAAGTTTCTACTTTGGAGGAGAGAAATGTTTAAAGCAAAAGGAGAAGTCAAATTCTTTAGGACTTTTCCTAACATATAATTTCTTTTCATTTCCATTCCTTTTTACAAAAATTTTAGTGAGTGTGTACAGGGTCCACACGGTGTCACTATATAGATCAAACTCAAAGTGATCCTCCTATTTTCAGCCTACCAAAAGCTGGGATTACGGGTCATGCCACCATGCCTATTTTCATTCGCAGTCTCAGCAAACCGCAGGGGTAGGGCTGACACGGCACGTGGGGATCAAATCCAGGCCTCTGCATCTGCTTAAGCAGCACTTTAGTATGCTTAGCTATTTGGCTAGCCTTCTAGCACATAATTTCTGCTGGTACAACTCAATTTTATTGATGATCAATAGCAACCATAGATTATGGAAAGCAATGAATGTATCCATGTTCCAGCTAAATTCGCTAAACAAAACAATAGGAATTTGACAAATTAGTTAGGTTTTCATGATGCACATACAACTACAAATAAATTCAACTATCATATATTTTACAAAGGGGCCAGACATATTCACTGGAAGAAAGACAGCCTCTTTAATAAATGGTCCTGGAAAAACTGACTTTCTACATGTTGAAGGGTAAAGTTAGACCCATGCTTATCACCGTGCACTAAACTACAGTCTAAATGAAATGTTTAAATATTAAAACCAAAACAATAAAGCTCCTAGAAGAGAATGTAGGTAGAAGTTTTAAAGATATGGGAGGAAAAACTTCATGAAAAATAAATCAAACTGCATGGGTAATATTTCAAAGATCAACAATCAGCATGCTATCTTTTTTAAAAGTTTCTGCACATCAAGAGAAATAAACAACGGAGTAAAAAGAAAACTCACAAATTGGAAAAAAAAATTATAGCCTACTGTTCCTCAAAGGACTTCTATATAGAACATATAAAGCATTTTTAAAAAATCAGGACCCCAAAATTTAAAGGCCCAATCCAAAAAACTGGGCATCTGAAATGAATACACATATCTCGGAAGAAAAAAAATATAAATGGCAAATACATATATGGAAAAAATTAAGCATCACTGGTTATTTGAGAAATGTAAATTAAGACAACACTAAGATTTCCGCTCACCCAGGAAGAATGGCTATCATCAAGATGTCAACCAACAATACATTGGAGAGGCTGTGGAGAAAAAGGAACTTCTCTCCACTGTCAGTGGGAGTGGAGACTGGAGCAACCACTATTGAAACTAGTGTGGAGATCAGTCAAAAAGTTAGGATTGGAAGTACCATTCATCCTGGCTATTCCCCTCCTAGATATTTTCCCAAATAAACTTGGGGCTTTCAAAGGTAAATGGATGCAACTAGAGATCATACTCATAAGTAATAATAACTAAGACTTGCAGTGTTAATGTTACATTGTCTCCTTAGTGTAAGAAATTAAAAGTATAATGTCTGAAGAGTATAATTGATATTTTGACAAGGAGACTCTGTTCAAAGCGAAGGAAAAACTGGAATAAGGAAAAGGACTAAAAATTTTTTTAAAGGAGAGGAAAATATATATAGATATATAGGATGTGGACATAGATATAGGTACAGAGATAGAAATAGATAATATAGATATAGATATAGATAATATAGATATTGTACTGATAATTTCTGCTGGTGTATTAAAAGGAGCAGTAAATACCTAATTGTTTTCTTCTCCTTTTTAAATTTATTATAACTTTTTGAAGTCAATTTTGCATACTTACATCTCATAATTTAACAACTAATACTGAATTGCATTTGTTTTTCCAACTGGAATGGTTGAGGCGAATTTCTCACATACATTTTATTATACTCCGAGAGAATATGTCAGTGCCTACGCTATCATTTTTGCCATAGACTTACAAAGCCCTGTTTCACTCCTAGAACTAGCCATTGGAACTATTAGTACATGCTTCTTTGACAACAAGTAATCTTTTAAAAGTAAAAAAAAAAATCTGATTTTATTCATGTAATATATAGTTAAACATTATGTATATTTTTCTATTTTTCTGCCTACTACTACTGTTTGTGAATTAGATATTAATATTGTTTGTATGATTGGACAATTTTCATGCATTTGTCCTAGATTAAATTTCCATATGCTTGTAGCAGTGACTTATGAAAGCAGAATTTTGGCATTGGCTGCATATGTTTTATTCCACTGCAAAATTCTACAGCATCTGTAATTATTCGATGATGAAAACAGTTACTTGATCTTGTCAATACTGCTGTTTCTTCCCAACATAGGAAAGCGGAGATGTCCTTTTTTCCTCTTTCACATATTAATTATCACAGAAAATTTAAAAAAAAAAGGTAAGAAAATTTCTTTCTTAAGTGATCTTTGCCTAGCATACCAACCTGAGAAGCTAGCTGGAGAAATGCTGCATACTTAACTTAAAACAAAAACTCAGAGTATACTTAGCACTTGGGATTCCTCTACCAGACAGTTACCTCAAAGTTAATAATGACAGCTTTAATTCCTATATTTCTCAAAAATGGCAACAGTGGCGTGCTTTAGGATCTTGACTTGGACACCGCTGGTTTCTGGCTGAAGCAGCCTATGAAAGACCTTATAAAACTCTATAAAACTTTTTCAAGGCTCTGTAATAAGTATAACACCATATCCCATCAATGTAGAGTCACATATCTTTGTACAATTCAGAAATAATTGTTTTAATAAGGACATATTTTATAATTAAGAATATTATTATCATGGCACTTAAAATATGTTAAACAGGGGCTGACGAGATAACTCAGCAGTCTAAAGTGCATGCTTAGGCAAGTTTAGGCAGGTGTAGTAGAGTGTGGCTCAATCTCCAGCACCACATGCTGTGCCAGCCCTGCCCCCCAGGGCAGGCTGAGCTGCTCCCCCCTCCAAAAAAAAGTTAAGTGTAATTTCAACATTTATGGAGCAGGCAGTATGTCCAGCTTCAAAGGACAATGGTGGATGCAGTATATCACGTAGATAGCTCACAGTTCACCCAACTGGGTAGATCATATCATGACTTGGGGGCAAATTATACACATTGGGTCTCTTTAATCTGACTTCTCATATTTAAAGCACCATTCATCAATAAATAATTTAGAAAAATAATACTATCTGTTTAGAGAAAGTAAATATGAACTTTGGGAAACTATGTCTAAGGTGAAGTTTAGCTGAGAAAGGAGCAAATATTTTTTTTGACTGAAAGGGAATATGAATGAGCTTGGTATATTCGGAAAAAACTGAACAGATATGGTCGGATGTATTTTAGGAAATTGTTGGTATTATATGGAATTTGATTTGTAAGAACTTGTGCAGAACTGTGTCTTGGTCTTAGCAATGTATATTTCTAAACTCTTGTGTAGTTTCTTTGGCCCTACTACTGAATCTATCCAGAGGAATGTGAGCGCAAAGCTTGTTTCTTTATAATTTCCCATGTCATCCTCATATTTCTTTCTAATTTATTGAACTACGTTTGAAAATGGTGGAACTTTTGCCTTCATTGCTCTCAAATAGAGTTGAGGACCTTCCCTACATTCAACAGGAATTTAGGTCTGTGAGAAATAAGTCTCCATTGGGCTTAGGTACTAAAACCATCATTATGGGGACTAGTTAATATAAAATCATGCTGGTGGAAACCAAGGTATTTGAAAGCAGCAAGGCTTTTGAGAAGGAAGTCAGTAGGGTGGAGTGAGTTCTTGAGTAGGATCCACATGCTATGAGGGATCTGGATAGCCTCAAGGAGAAAGAGACCAGTGATAAGTTACCAGACAGACAGCAACTATTCTCAAAGCCTAGACATAAGGAAACCAAACTGAGAGAACCATAAAGGGCAAATGAAGAAGAAAGCTTGCATGGTGGATGCAAACACTATCAAATTGTCACCAGTACTGATGCTCTCAAGTTTGAGAAAGTGTCAAAGAATTTGTACTGTGGAGATGATCTTGAAGTGCTCATGTCTACGGTCAATAAAGATTAAAAAATAGATTCCAATGCACTAAAAGGAAAATGCAAAAGAGTCAGATGAAAAAATAAACTTTCAACAAACAAGGTCTCTCAATTTTGAAATAAAGACTTCATCTGATTTTGAATGGCTGGTATCTAATCAGGTGCTGTACGACTCCCGGGCTCTGAGGGTTCGGCTCTGTGAGGCATTCTTCCCCTCGTTCCCCCTTCGTTTGCAACAACAAACCCTGGGTCATGCTTCTTGTTGGTCTGCTGAGATTGCTTCATGATTCTAGGCCCCATAATGTCAGAATCGTCCCAAAGCCATCAATATTTTAGAGCTTGTGGTAGAACACATGTTCTTTTTTCTATCTGTGTGAATTATTTCCAGAAATATTCACGTTTTGAGCACTGTGAAAGGAAGTTGAGGAATAGTGCAAATATCACTTACGTTGTGTAACACCATTGTTTTAGAATTTCTTAAGGCCCATGGCAGGGCAGGTTTATTATTATTCAGCTCTTATTCACTGTCTATCAATCCATTCTTACAACATTTTTTCTCAAATTAGTATGATTATTAAGCTAATATCATCCAATATTTTTCATTCCAGTCATTTATTTCTGATTAGTGTCATCACCAATAATTAATGATCACATTTACACAGAAACTTTTCCTGAAAACATCGGTATGCATGGTATACTTCACATACAGTTCAATCTAGTAAAAGAAAGTCATCTGGACACTTTTGTCAGATTTTTGGGGTCTTCTCAAGGGCTTTTCTATGTGGGACTTAATTTGAGCTGTAGGACCATTGCCAGCTGGAAGCTGGACTGATTTCTAAGAGTGGAGCCACAACCTTCATAAGTCTTGTGTAGAATTTCAGTGGTTTTCTGTTTCTCATTAACCATTTAAGATGATGCACTCAGCTCTGATCAGCATTTTGTAACACAAGTTCTGTATAACATTGGCTGCCATTGGCCTAGAAATAATGGCAATATGGGAAGCAAAATTAATGGTTGTTTTCTCCAGATATACAGATCTGTGTGAAATTCTAATAAGGCAACCACCTTGGTTCCCTACATAAAAACACATATGCCATGAGAGAGAGACCTAAGCTGCCACCATAATTGTCTTTTATAACTGTAAAGACTAGTGTTTTCCATACAATTACTGATAGATCACAAGGCGGGAAACAATGTAAGACAGAGAACAAATGATTTTATCCAGAAGGAATTATGACAACTAGTGTATTGCCTGGAACCCAATACTTATTGCCTAAATTTTGATTGGGTCAAGAAATAAGAAAATTTTCAGGTGGGTGGAGATAACTTGGATATACTGAAAGAGCAGGTAAGAGGTACAAATCTACCATCTATTTTGTTTAAAGGTGGACATTCTTAGGTAAATTGTAATGAAAAAGGGAGATCATAATAATTGTTGATGTTTTTTGCCTGTTCTGTGTCAAGCACTGCAGTAAATGTGTTTTATGTGTTCTTACAGACTCTGTGGGACAATCTATTTGTTGCAGTGACGTTATTATGTTGAGTATCTTAAAAGGAAAATACTCTTAAGAATATTTTATTCGCAGGATTAGACATAGAACTGCACATTACTGTAACTTAGAG
The DNA here is from genome assembly GCA_004027025.1 of Myocastor coypus. NCBI lineage: Eukaryota > Metazoa > Chordata > Mammalia > Rodentia > Myocastoridae > Myocastor > Myocastor coypus. Next base: position 5,971 of record PVJA010012595.1, on the reverse strand, counting down.
TCCTGCATGGTCCTAAATTAATTACTCTAGCCTATGACAGGCACAGAAATCCCAGAACTATGCTGTGTGTCTTTATTCTCCCTCATCTCATTTGCTCGTGTGCACACACACACGTGCATGTTGCACTCGATGTGGAGACTGGGAAATGATTGCCTAGTGAAAAATTACAAATAATTTAAAGAGAAAAATAAAAGAGAAGTGATAGGGAATAGCAAAGTAGACCTAGAGCAAATGAGCACGGACCTGGGCCAGTGGAGACTGGGGAGAACAAGGTGGAGCTGAGCAGGAAGGATCAAGATGCAAGAGGTATAGGTCCTCCTTCACTCAGATGATTACGGTTATTATAGATTGCAAACATACACTAAAATTAAGAAAAGAAACATTATCTTAATTAAAGCAGCACATTTCCATTTCATCATCAAAAGAAATCACCTGTGAGAATTAAAAGTTCTTCTTGATTCTGTACAGATTCTCATTATTTGAAAACAAACATTAAAAAAGGTTCTGATACTTCTTAGATGCCTTTGCAGAAAGAATGGGAGCACATATTTTAATAAATGGACATCCGAAGGTGTCATTTTTATCTCATCTGAAAAGAACATCTTACCTGAGGTTCGATATACCACAAGTTGTTTGTCTTTTTAGATACTTTCATTTTCAAGAAAAGCTAATGTATCTTACTTTTTGTGCAACATTTGATGTAGATTTTTTGCCTGGCATTAGTAAAAATTATACTTCTGTGGCACGTTTATGAACATAGAAACATTCTTTTTCTGTTTCATAAAACTATTTCAAGTTGCTTAGTTTTTAAACTCAGGCATTTTCAAAAGAGGTTCCTGGAAGAGTTGGCCTTTGAATACAGCTGAAACACTGTATCAACCTTAAGAGTATAATGTTTTGTTTCAAATACATGTGAAGCATAGAGTGGGATACACAGGCAAATGCAGCATTGTATTTCAAGTTTCCAAGAGCCACTGAAGAGGGGCGAAAGGTCAGTTCTTATCTCTACTGCTGTTGGCCCATCCAAATCAAAGAAGCACTTGTCTTTCTGACTTACTTTATGAGCATAGATGCATATACTGTTTCTAAAAATGAGATCTTCCAAAGAGATTTTACATAATCCTAAAACCAAGATGGTGGAGGTAGCAACGAGCTAATGGTGTGATAGCACCTCGGGAACCTAGCCTTGTCTCCATGGGTCATTGTGCCCTCTTGTTGTGATGTGAGTTATGATTCATTGAGTCCAAGAGAGGGTCTAAGACACTGAGCAGGCTTCTGGCAGTCTCAGTGATGCTACTCTGTTTTCTTTGCACTTTGAGTAGCAAAGTCATGAAATGTGATAGCAAGCAAAAGCATTATGGGAATTCTACTCTTGCATGTGAGTGGCCATCTGCCCTGACTCCACGTCTCCCATTGGTTCTGTACATTTAGCTTCTGATAAATACCCTAATGTCCCCACCCAAGGCCCTCATGCTTCATCTATCACAGAAAACTGTTTCCACTTGTCATCTACATCACAATTATGATTGCATCTCCATTCCCTGCAAGCTAGAACATCACAAACATCACTATCACGCTTACCAATAATTATTTCACCTGCACGTGCACCAGCATGCCTGTTTTTCTGACTAGATAGTTAAGTCTATGACCTGAAAAGATCTGTGACACCAGGTTTTATATTGTCTTTGGAGATTGCTCTAGGCCCTTTGGAGAAGGACACACCCTACTTGTGACCTCAGAAGACCCTGTGTATGAAATACCTTATTTGCAATGTATTAAACCACCCGTTAATACCTGTCACCTGGACAGATTCAATCCCAAGTAAACGTGCAAAGGTGCTGGTCCTATTTAACTTTTCTGGCTGTTCTCTAAGTTTATAACAGCCCCTTCACAAACAGGTCACACAGATGCTGAGAGAAGTTTGGAACTTGTCACTGTGGCTTTATCCTGGGGCTCGCCAGTGACCAGAGCAAAATTTATTTGAATCCTGTGACTTGAGCATGCCACAGTGATACTAATGGCTAATTCAGTAATTTGGGGGGAGGGTGTTCAAATGTATGCAGAAGAGGGTCTCACAGGTTAATGTTTTTAAAGTCTGTAGTACAGTTTAATCCCAGAACTTTTACCCTGAGCTACATTCCTCACCCTGCATTTTATTTTCTTTGAGATACCATACCATTAAAATTAGTAAGTTGCCAAGATCAAGCTTCAACTTGAGATGCTCCACCCACAGCCTCCTAGAGTGCAGGCTTGTAGCAACAGACCCAAGTAACAAAAATTTTACTGGGGTCCTGAACGTGCTGAGAGTGATCCTGTCTATCTTAGTCATTGCTGTGTATTGTTACCCAAAAAGGAAATGGACAACCAATAAAGTTGACATCGTAAAGGGATCTAAAAAGTGACAATATAGAGGATGACGAGGCAAAGGAGTATCACTTTTCTTTGGGCATTGCTAGATATGATCTTGACCTCTTGAAGTCCTACCAGCAAGTGAAACAGTGACACCAGGGCTCAAAATTCTGGGTTCTGTTCAGGTGGTGCTTACTATTTTGACCCCAATAAAGTCCAGCCCCACATGTCTCTGGAGAGTTTAACATTCTTAACTTTTTCTGTTGCACTGATACTACCGCGCGTGCTCCATCTGTGAGAGCAAAGGGAAATGAAAAGCTGTCTTTGCTCTGCAGAAGCCTGTGCTTACCATGGTGAACGGCAACTGTGGTATCAGAAGGTAAAGCTACATGACTAATGCAGTCTCACTGCTGCACGGTGAACGGCTGTCAAGCAAATACCCTGCTCCTAAAAATGAGCTGGAAAGAGCACTGTTCTTAAGCAAGCTGCATCACTGATACTACCACAGAGAGCTTTTCACTCTTAATGTAACTTGAAAAAGTGTGCTTTCTTATCCGCTCGTGTAGAGATTAGAAACTAGCATCTCACAGAAGCAAAGAACAATAAACAAAGTTTAGGGTGGATTCTAATCTGTTACTTAGGAATCTTAGAAGACTAGGATCTTAAAAAGGTGTAACAGCTTAATCCTGATTGATATCTCCACCCTTACTTAAGCTATTGGTGATCTCCTCTCTTCCCTGTAAATCTTCTATTGTGAGACCTAAATAAAAAGAAGATGATTCTAGAGTTCTGGGCTCACTTCGAGAGAGACAGATCTCAGTGAGTACTCTGAGCTGCCTTCTTTGGGTCTTCTCGTTTCTTTCGGCTCCGACACAGAAAGTTACAACACCCTTCCAGCCTAGTGGGACTGAAGATTAGAAGAGGATTGAATGACTGAGATCACCTATAAGATAAGGACATTGCTAAAAGACAAGTTCCCCCCCCCCCATTGGAAATCTTAGAGTTTAGGAACTATCGCTGAAACCACACCAGCCTGCCATCATCTTCCTAAATTCTCACCCAAACTTTGCCATGTGTTTTAGGAATAGCCTTGGGAGGACAAAGACACCAGTCCACTGGGCTTCAGTTTCCTCCTTTTATAAGGTGAGGATGGGCTGAATCGTTGGAGTGGACCTTTCCGTCTCAAAATCACAGAGAAAATGCCCTACAGACAGCTGAGGGAACTTCTCAGCCAGGATGGGTAGAGCTTTAAACTTTGGCCACAGTGCTCAGGCGACCGGGGTTGGGTGGCTGATTAAAGCTGGCTTTCTAAGGCTCCTGAATTAGAATCACGAACTTCATCAGATCTTCCTCCAAATGTTGGAGAATTAGGTTTATGACATTTCTGGGCTATCATTTTTGCCCAGCCCCCCCCCCCCTCCACTCCACCCAATACTGTTTGCAAGAACAAGGAAAATGTTTTGAGTCTTCCTTTTCTCTTTCCTTTATACTGTCGCGTAATTTAAAGCCAACATCATTGTTATCCTAGACCTCTGGCATTGGTTCCCACTGGTCTTGCTCCTCTACTTTTGTTTCCTGTCTTTTACGATTCATTCTCCAGAAAGTGATCAGAATGGTTCTGCCAACTTTGCCCCCTCTGATGTACAGTGTGAGCTTTCTCCCTTTAATTCTGCATCCCAGCATGTAGGCTTCCAACTGCACTAGGAGGGCTGTGATCTTTTCTGACTTGTACTGAGTTTGGTCAACTAGGGAGGCACTGGTAGACCAGAAAGATAGTGGAGAAAGACATTCAGATATTTCACATTCAGGATCCCTCTCTACAGCAAAGTTTAACAGGAAGAGCAAACTTTACTAAAGGTCCTTTTCCAGCTGCATTTCCCTCACTTTTTGCAGAGATAAAACTTTTTCCAAGTTCCAGAAATCCTGCTTTCTCTGTCCTTTCAGGCTCAGTGGTGCTAGTACGTCCTCACTATTGCCAGAAATAGTACATCTGAATCTCTCTTAGTTTTCTCTTTAGGCCTAACTATTATATTTGTAAATACCTCTATTAAACTCTTTTAAGGGGGCCCGGCAGGATGGCTCAGTGGTCTAAAGCGCCTGCTTGGGGAAGCTTGGGCGGCTTCAGGGACCGCGGTTCGATTCCCGGCACCACATGCTGCACCAGCCCTGCCCTTGGGGCAGGCTGAGCCGGCCATGAAAATGAGTGAATAAACAAACAAGGGTTCTGAAACAAGAAAAAAATAATAAAATTAAAAATTCTTAAAAAAAAACTCTTTTAACTTAAACTATCTGAATGGGCCATCTACTTTCTATGAAATCTTTATCTAGTACAGAAAAAATAAAAAAAAAAAAAAATTCAAGAACCATGAGGTTGACCATTTGGAAATATACTAACCAATGGCTTGGGTATGTTACAAGGTTGTATCCATCACCATTTCCAGAGTTTTCCATCAGCGAGTATTCTTAATTCTTTTAGCTGTTAACATATAATGAAGACTATTACGGATCTTTCATATGAATGAAATTATACAAAATGTGATTTTTCATCCAAAGGTTTTGTTGTACAACATTGTTCAAGATTCATTTACATTGTGGCCTAGATCCTTTTATGTCTCTTTATGGTCTGATGATAGTACCTTGAATTGATTGATCACATTTTATCTGTTGATCAAGTGATGCGCATTTGCATTTCTATCTTTGGCTATGATAAGTACTGTTGGTATGCACATTCATGAACTAGACTTTTTGACATATGTTTTCAATACTCTTGACTATATATCTAGACATAGAATTGCTAGAAGATGTGATAACTCTATGTTTAACTTACTGAGAAATTGACAAGTGGTTTTTCCCACATAAAAGAGTTTTTCTCTCTGACAAATTCCCATCTACCACTATTTCTTTTGTTCCTTGTGCCTTTGGTGTCATATTTAAGAAATCATTGTTCAAATCAAGATTATGAATATTTCCAACTAGATTTTCACCTAAAAGTTTATTTTCTACATTTCTCCCTTTCTTATCCATTGCAAGCTAATTTTTGTATGGCACATAGAAATTAAAATTCAATTTTATTTTTATTTTTTTGGTACTAAGGATTTTTTTTTTATTTTAAATTTTATATATTTATTTTATGGCTGGCTCAGTCTGCCGTGGGGGTGGGGAGTGGTGCAGCATGTGGTGCTGGGGATCCAACCATGGTCCCTACGGTTGCCTAAGCTTGCCTAAACAGGAGCTTTAGACCACTGAGATATCCTGCTGGCCCATAAATATCATTGTTTGGCATGTGCATATCTAATTGTTTCAGAAGAGATTTTAACAAAGTGATTCCTTCCTCCATTTAATTGTGTTGGTAAACTTGCTGAAAATCAAATGATCATAGTGTCTTAGTTACTTTTTAATCGTTGCCGAGACAAATACCCGACCCTCAAAATGAAGGAAGGAAAGGTTTATTTAGCTCACAGTTACTGGAGGTTTCAGTCCATGTTCGGCTGGCCCAAGGCTGAGAGGAGCAGAGCAGAGAGCATCCAGTTCATGGCGGCGGAACAGCAACAAAATGGTGGCAGAGGTAGCCAACCAACACGGCAGCAGAGCAACAGCAACAGCTAGAGCTCCAGTCTGTCTC